>JAQQSU010009704.1:0-12624 GCA_028627135.1 Pseudochirops cupreus | reverse complement strand
GTCAACAGGTCCATCCCACAAGTGGGATTCACAAGGTTTGGGTTATAACACTCAACCCAAAAACCAGGCAAATACAGGGGCAGCTCCAAATTCCATTACCAACATAGAAGATGCCTAAGAGATTTTCCAGTCTGATCTGTACTTTTGTAAGTATCCTTTCTATGAGGTCTCCTATGAGTTTATGACTTAAATATGCCTAGGAAGAGGTTAATACCTTAAATCTTTTGTATAGTTCTACTTTTTAGGAAGATATTCCTTATTTTTAACTGAAATCTACTCTTATGACATCCATCTATTGTCCCTAGTTCTGTCCTAGGGATCCTAGAGAAACAAGTCTAGTCTTCTTTCTGCTAGCCCTTCTCTTACATGAAGGCATCTATACTACTGCCTCTTCTGTCTTCTTTTCTTCAAGTTAAACTTCCCATATTCTTTCATAGAGCATAGATTTCAGTCTCTTCTTTATTACTCTGGTTGCCTTCTTCTGGATCTCTGCAACATGTCAACATCTTATCCAAAATGTGTCAAGGATTGAAATCAGTTATGTTCTATACTTTTGACTCTACCATGAAGTAGAGTTATAGAATCATAGAATATTAGAAATTTTAGAAAATATTTAGTCTGGTACTCTTATTGTAAACAGAAAGAGATTGAGCTCCAGTGAAGTCAAGTTATATGCTTAAGGTCACATTGATAAATGAATGACATAGGCTGTATGGTTTATTATCCTAGATATGATTTTTGAAAAAGTAATGATATCACCTCTGTTATTCAATATTATACTAGAAATGTTAGCTATAGCAATAAGAGAAAAAAGGCAAATCAAAGGAATTAAAATAGGCAATAATGAAACAAATCTATCATTCTTTGCAGATGATATGTTATACTTACAGGATCCTAAAGAATCAACTAAAAAACTAGTAGAAATAATTAACAACTTTAGCAGAGTTTCAGGATGCAAAATTAACCCTCATAAATCAATAGCATTTCTATGTTACCAACAAAGTTCAGCAGCAAGAAATAGAAAGAGAGATTCCATTTAAAGTAGCTACAGAAAATATATACTTGGGAGTCTACCTGAGAAGACAAAGCCAGGAACTGTATGAACACAATTACAAAACACATTTCACACAGAGAAAATCCAATCTAAACAATTGGAAAAAATATATTGTCATGGGTAGGCTGAGTCAATATAATAAAAATGACATTTCTACCTAAATTAATCTATTTATTCAGTGCCATACTCATCCAACTGCCAAAAATATTTTATGGAGCTAGAAAAAATAATAGCATATTCATCTGGAAGAGCAAAAAGTCAGGGACATCTAGAGAATCAATGGAAAAAAAATGTAAAAGAAAGTGGACAAGTTGTACAGATCTCAAATTGTATTATAAAGTGGCACTTAGCAAAATAATCTGCTACTAGCTAAGAAATAGACTGGTGGGTCAATGCAATAGATTTGGTATACATTACATTATAGTAAATGAGTATAGTAATCTAGTACATGAAAAACCAAAGATTCTAGCTTTTGAAAAAAAATTTTTATTTCACAAAAACTGCTGGAAAAACTAGAAAATGGTATGGCAGATTCTAGGTATAGACCAGCATCTCACACTGTATAGCGAAATGATTATAGATAAATAGTGATACTATTAGCAAATTTGGAGAGCATGCAATAGTTTTCAGATCCATGAATAAGGGAAGAATTTTGGACCAAGAAAGATATAGAGAGCAATACAAAATGTAAAATAGATAATTTTGATTACATAAATTTTTTTAAATGGTATAAACAATGGCAATGCAACCAAAATTAATGGGAAAGCAGAAAACTGGGGAAAACAAATTCAACAAGTATCTTTGATAAAGGATTCATTTCTCAAATATATAGGGAACTGAGTCAAATTTGCAAAAATATAAGTCATTCCCCAATTGATACATGGTCAATGGGTTTGAACAGGCAGCTTTCAAACAAAGAAATCAAATTTATCTATAATCATATGAAAACAAGTTCTAAATCACTATTGATTAGAGAAATGCCAATTAAAACACCTCTGAGGTACCATTTCACAGCTAATTGGCTAATATGACCAAAAAAGGAAAATGATAAATGTTGGAGGGGACATGGGAAAACTGGGGCACTAATCCGCAGTTGGTGGCACTGTGAACTGATCCAAACATTCTGGAGAGCAATTTGAAACTATGTCCAGGAGGTTATAAAATTGTTCTTATCATTTGATCCAGCAATACCACTGCTTGTCTATATTCCAAAGATAGTTTTAAAAAGGGGACTGGGGCGGGGGGGAACCTATTTGTACAAAAATATTCAAAGCAGCTCTTTTTGTGGTCACTAAGAATTGGAAATTGATGAGATACCTATCAATTGGGAAATGGCTAAACAAGCTATGGTATATGATTATGACAAAATATTGTTCATTGTGCTATAAGAAATGATGAACAGAATGATTTCAGGGGGGAAAATAACCTGGAAAGACTTACATGAACTGATGAAAGTGAAGTGAGCAGAACCAGGAGAATGTTGTACACAAGTAACAGCAATATTGTATGATAGAAGAACTGTGAATGACTTAGCTATTCTCAGCAATATAATGATCCAAGACAATCCCAAAGGACTAATGATGAAGCATACTATCCACCCCCAGAGAAAACTGTTATTGCCTGAATACAGCTCTTTTTTTAAAAAAAAATTCAAATCTTCTTGTACAAAATGAATAATATGGAAACGTTTTACATGATTACACATGCATATCCTGTATCTTATTGCTTATCAACTCAGAGAAGTATGATGGGAGGGAGGGATAGAATTTTGAAATCAAAACTTAAAAAAAATGTTAAAAATGGTTTTAATATGAAATTTGGGAAAATAAAATTATATATATGTATATACATACGTACATATACATATACATATATGTATATTATATATGTTCTAAAACACATCAAGGTATTTAAAGAAACAATATGCAGATTATTACTATTGTTAATTTAAGGGCTTATATTTGCTTTTCTACTTCTTTTCTTCCTCTTCATTAAGCCTTTCAGTTAGATTTTGGAGAAAGTCTGCTCACAAACCAAATCCAAATAAGCTAAAGGAGTTAGTTTAGTAGTTTTAATATCAGCTTTGACACATCTTGCTTTCCAAGAGCCACTGGTTCAAAGCCCAGAGGGCTGAATCAGTACCTTTTCCTAAATTTAAACATTTGAATTTTAATCTTTATAAGAATATGTTTGGACAAGTTCTTTAACATACTTCTGAAAGATTTGGGGAAACAAGGTTTTATTTTTTCTTCTATATAATGTACTTGGTAGGAAAGAACCAAATGTTCATTGAAATGCCAAAGGAACAAACATGCGTATTACTTGAACATCAGTAAACTGATCTCCATCATATTAATAATTAACAATTACATACTAACTTAAAGTTTCCAAAGCATTTTATTGACATCATCTCATTTGAGATGAGGAATACACTATAAGGAAAGTGTGCACTTTTTTTTTGTTTTTGGTTTTGTTTATCAGTTCTGTCTGCTCTTTGTGACCCTGATTTGGGATTTTCTTGACAAAGATATTGGAGTAGCTTGCCATTTCCTTCTCCAGCTCATTTAAACTGAGGCAAATAGGGTAAAGTGACTTGCCCATGGCCACACAGCTAGTAAATGTCTAAGGCTAGATTTGAACTTAGAAAGAATCTTTCAGACTGCAGACCTTGCACCTAGCAGGCCCACACATATGCATTGTAGATGTAATTATTGCCATTTTATGGATGAGGAAACCTGCTGCAGAGAGACACATAAAGTAATTTGTCTGTGGTCAAGCTTCAGAATTAGGACATGAATCTAATTCTTTCCAATGCTACATCTATTATGATACATCCCCCCTCCCAAACTGAGAAAATATTAGACCAGGGAAGAAAGTATAGAAATAGGTCCAAAGGAATAGAATTCCAAGAGAATTTGATTTGTCTGGAAAGTTCCCATGACCAGTGAATGGAAATCTAAGTTAATACATTTAAAGGTCTACAGTTTAACTCAAAAGGGTGCAGCCTCACCCACAGAGATAATAACCATTTGACGACATTGTGGAGTAGTCTTCATGAGATATTGTGATAGATCTTTGATTCTAAGAATTTCTAGCGATGGAGGGAAAAGTCATTATCTGATGATTAACTTTCTAATCAACATTCTTTTCTGTGAGATACAAGTTTATCAGGGAAATTACACTAGCATCATGTTAATAATATGATTTTTTTTTCAAATTTACTTTAGATTATGCAATAGTTTCTTAGTTGTTGCAAAGATTCAGTGATCTGTTAGAATCATCTTCTAGCCCAGAGGAATTGCCCAAGAAACAGATTGCAATGTAATTGAGAAATATTTAACTAAATAAATAAAAAGAGATAACATTACATTTTAAAACTAAGTTAACATGTGACCCACAGGGATCTTTATGCATGCTTTAGTGGCCCCTGTTTCTATTTATTGGATACCACTACTCTAGTCTATTACTGGATCACAATATCAGTTCACTTTTTCATGTAAATGCAACATAGAAAAATTGATCATAGGATGTCCACATGAATAAAAACATGTTTATTTTTTCAATTGCATATCCTATAAGCATAGGTTCAATTTTTTTCCTCTCTCTTCCTCCTTTCCTCCTTCCTTACTTCTTTCTGTCCCTCCTTCTTTCTTTCTCTTCCTTCCTTTTTTTTTTATTCTATTAATTCCTTTCATTCTTCCTTTCCCTGGCACTTAGCACATTGCTAAGCATGTAGTATGCTTATGTATTGCCCAGATAATGACATATGTTTGGATGAAGAGTCTAAAGAACATAGGATTTGGTATTATATCTGGAGCAAATGGACAGAGAGTTAGACTGGAGTTGAAAAAGATGAGTAAGGTTACAATAGGTGGAACTGCCTTTGGAAGATGACAAAGTACTTTTAGTCCCTCCAAAGTTGCCCCTAGAACAAAGAGTCCCCACATCTTGAAAAAAAATCAACATAATACAAGTGTTGTTATGTGGCTAAGAGACATGGATTACAAAAATTTCTAATGAATTAAAACAATTATCACATGAGGGGCAATGGAGAGGCATATACTTTGTATGAAGAGGCTGAAATATATTATTAATGAAGAACAAAAAAGAACAGGAGTAAAAGAAAATGAATGATCAGAAGAGAAGGTGGGAAGGTGATTTTTCAAGAATAAGGAATGATAAGTTTCTAGCTAGAGTGTTTCATTGATATCCTTGAAATGTCAGGAATAATTAAGAAAAACCTTCAAAACATTAGGTAGACCTTCTCCAATAAACTTAAGGGAAGGAACATATTAGAGATACACAAGATGGGCAGGTATAATGCCAAGCAGAAGCAACTTCCAGATTCAGAATATGAGCATAACAAACTCTCCATTTATTCAATAACAGATTAAGACAAAACATTCAGAGAAAAGAGACAATCAAAATACAGGGTAACTCAATCATTTAGTAAGTTCTCAATTCAATCACAAAGTATAAAGTGAAAATACTCCACCCCTGTCTAGTACATTCATTTGGTCAGTCACAAAGTACAAAGGTTAGAAGTTTTCCATCCCTGGATCACAACTGATACCATCTATTACCACTAAGCACCCTCTCAAGAGGCAGTGGAAGGCCATTCACCCCTAGGTCACAACTAGGTTACAATATCATTACAGGATTCAATACCCAAGGAGAGGTCTTTTATTCATCTTGACCTGAGGCAAGTTCTCAGCAGTTTCTGTTCCTGGGAAGATACAGCTTAACAAACATGTAATAACAAACATACACATTAGTAGTGTCCTCAACAATTCACTCTCTGCCTGTGAAATCAACCTGGACCCAACAACAAGGTCTGAGGAGTCAACACAAATCATCAGTACAGTCTCAGAACCCCTGAAAACATCAGCAAGGCCCTCCTCTAGGATTTCTGTAACCATACAACAAGAAAATCCTCTTTCAGGGCTTCTGAACCAACAGCAAGGTCCCAGGACTTCTGCAACAACAGCAACGTCCTCCATCAGCAGACGAATCTGACAAAGCAACATCAAAACAAAGAGAACAAATACTGGCACCACAGTCATGCTTCTTTCCAGTTCAGTCCTCAGTTCTTATTTCTCTTTCTCCACCAGTAGCAGCAGCCTCCAGATGTTGGCTCCCAGAAGTTCTTCTGGCCTCTCTGTGCTTGGACCTTCTCTAAATCCATGGCACCAGCTCCTCCCAGTTCAGCCTCTCTTCATGTCAACAAGTCTATCCCATAAGTGGGATTCACAAACTCTGTGTTTTAACACTTAACCTGAAAAACCAAGTCAATACAAGGGGATCTTTAAATTACATTACCATTACAGTAGATTTTGTTTGGTTGAAGGAAACATCCAACTCAATGAAATAAGAGATCCTTTTCATTTAGGGAAACTAATCCTAGGTCCTTTTTTCTTTCTTTCTTTATTTCTTTTTGCATTCTTTAAAAACAGGTTTTATATTTTATTGCAAATTGATATTGAAGTCTTCCATTTCTTAATTCATCATAGCTATCCAGAATATGTCCCCTTCCTTTCTAGAGAGCCTTCTCATATAACAAATAGTATTTTCAGAGAAAGAAAAAAATAACATGATTGATTGATACATTGAAAACATCTGAAATTGGACTTCCACTTAGATGAATGGGTAGATTGGGGTTGTACTTTGAAGTGTCATTATTCAGATTGTCCTTGATAGTTCTAATTTGGTACATTGACTTTTGATTTTTTGGTGTGTAGTTCTTTTCATTTATGTTGTAGGTACTGTCTGGGGAGTGAAAACTTGAAACCTCTCAGAATGTGTCTTATAAATTGGTGTCAGTTCTGACTGTCTACTTCACCCTTCCCCTGCCTTCTTCACTACTGCCACATCAGCGTTAGGCCCTTTAGGAGTTTTCGACCTCCAACATTGCTGGTGACCTTTCTCCCCCCCCCTTCCCTTGCATCAGGACTCTTCCCCCATTCCCTTGCTGTCAGTCTGCATTAAGTTCTTAGCCCCTCCCTTCTTTATTTTGGCGTTTGCCAGATAAGGATAGGTACATTAGAATTGGCTATCCCCCATTTCCCTGTTCTTTGTAAGCCTGCCTCCCAGCCACTGAGGGGTAGTGGCAGGCTTCCCTGTTATTTGCCATTGGGGAAGATTTTTGTGCCAAGACTTGAGCCTGCCTCTCAGCCAGTGGGAGAAGGGACAGCCAGGGGGGAGAGGACTTGGCTGTGTTAGGCTATAAATTCTTGTTCTGTCTTTTGTAACACACCTCTTCTCTTTGACCTGTAATGAGGAGGACTGTCCTCTCCTCCTGGGGGAAGAGAATAAAATTTCCTGTTTTTATCCTAAGAAATCTCTGTGTTCTTGATTAAATTTTGAATGGGGTTTTTCATCACACACAGTACTGTGTATGTTGTTTTCTCTTCTCTGATTGCTTCACTCTGCATGAATTTGTAAAGATCTTTCCATGCTTCTTTGTATGCACAATACACATCATTTCTTACAGCACCATAACACTCCATGACAGTCACGTACAACAATTTATTTAGCCATTCTTCAATTGATGGGCATCTATTTTGTTGCCAATTCATAGTAGCTATCACACACACACAAAAACACACACATTGCTATAAATATTTTGGAGTATGTAGGGATTTTCTTCTTATTGATGATTTCGTCTGGTTCGACATGTTTGGAAATTTTGGTTACTTTATTTGCATAGTACCTAATTGATATTACCAGTTACCATTTCATACTTCCGCAAGCAAATTTGATTTATTTTCCTATCATTCCACAAGCCCTCTATCACTGAGTTACCATTTTTGAATCATTGTTGCCAGTTTGCAGGGTGTGATGTGAAATCTCAGGAGTTATTTTGATTTGAATTTCTCTTCTTATAAGTGATTTTTAGAGTATTCTTTCATGTAGTTGTGAATACTTTGCAATTCTTCTGGGAACTTTTTAAAATATTCTTTGACATTATCCATTGGGAATGATTGTGCATGTGTGTGTGTGTGTGTGTGTGTGTGTGTGTGTGTGTGTGTGCCTAGACATACACTTATACAAATACATACATGTTGTATTCACACCTGTTTATTTTTTATATCTTGGATACCAAACCTTTATTAGAGAAATTTGATATGATTTTCCTCCCTTTGATCACTTCCCTTATATTCCTAGTTTTATTAATTTTATCTACAGAAGCCTTACAATTTCACATATTCAAAGTTATTTATTTTTTCTTTTATGATTGCCTCCACATCTTGTTTGGGCAATAACATATCTCTGATTCATTGCTTTGAGACATATATAATCTGTTTTCCTTCTATTTTTATAGCTGATATTTAAAATTAAAATTGCTTATCTATTAGAATATATTTTGGAATATGGTATAAGATATTGGTCTAAGCCTAATTTGTGCCAGAACTACTATTCAATTTTCTCAGTTATATTTTATCAAATAAGATGTTTTTTCTAAATAATTAATGTTTTACACTTCATCATCCAAACACATATGTTCTTGAAAGTATCTTCTGTACAAACTGCCTTACATTTAGTTGGTTCTTAATAAACGTTGAACTGAATCAGATTCTATAGCTCAAGTTATCATTGTTAACATATTTCAGAGTACTCATACTCATGATTCATCTAAATTTTCATTGCCTTAATATCATTTATAGTTTTCATCGGAGATTCATAGTAGAGACTTGAGAAATGGTTATCGATTACGTTGGTTGATTGAGATAGAATTCTTATTTGGAGAAACGTAGCATTATTAAGAAAATACTGTTTTAAAAATGGTTTTGCAATAGGGAACAGTTTTGGATAACTGAAAATTCTGCTCAGTTTCTTAAAGGTAAATTTAGTTTAATTGCCTTCTGCCTCTTATTCACTTATCAGCAAGCATCATCTTCATAACACATAGCTGTCCCAAACTGGAATTTGCTGCTTTTGGAGTCCCATATCACTACGAATGGTCAAGTCGGGTTTGAGATGGCAACTTGTCAGAAATATTGTCTGAGAAATCCCAGTTCTGTGAGTTCGACAAAATCAGACTTGCACAACTTGTAAATGTCTTTGGGCCTCAGATAGGTTAGACTAGAGACAGACTGACGATGGTTGGTTTCTATATGACAAACAGGAGAGTATGCAGTGGCAACCCTATATTTTTGATGGACCAAGGGAAGTCTTTGGTGGGCTGCAAGTGGCCTGTGGGTTATTGGTTGTATAGGCCAGGACTGGATATAAGCGGTTTGAGTGTAGGGGCTGCTTTGTTTTTATGTATTTTCAGTAATTAGAAAAGTTTTTAGCACATAGTCATCACTTAACAAATGGAAGCTGATTAATTAATTTATTGATGGTCTTTGAGATGCCTTACAGCTCTGATTCTACTACTAAGTTTTGATTCTTTTATTATTATAAATCTATACCCTATCAGATGGACTTTATCTGGCCAGTCTTGTAATGTTTGTCCTTTCTTATTTGAGCTAGGCTGATTTTCTGACAATATACATGTAGTATTTGTTCCTTTCTAGCATGGCTCGACCTGCCTATACTTATACTCTGCCTAGTTTACCCCTACAAAAACCTAAAGTCAATGCCATGTGATAAGACAACTTAGTAGAATGAATTGTACCCTCTACAAATCAAACAAAACTCAAACTCTCTTTTCATCTGATCATGGATTTAAAAATTCTCTGTCATAGAGGCTAATGGAAAATTATAATCTTAGAAGAGTTAAAATTCCAGATGACCCAAACAGGACAGAAAATTTATGATACGAGTGAGAAATTGCAGTGAAACACTGACCATAACTTGCATTTATGAAGTGGCATAAACTGTATCTCCTAGAACATGTATGATCAAAAAAATTGTGGGCACATCATGTAGGAAGAGAGAGAGAGAGATAATAAATGTATAACCAGAGTATCGCACTGTTATTCATGTAATAGGAAACAACTCAAAGAAAGACTACCGATATACTGGGTAAATCTTCTGTGATGGATTTTTGGAAAGGCACAAACAAGAACTGTACAGGATGAGGAGGCAAAGATAAGTTGCCTTCTGTATCAGGGGAGAAAAATCTCACATCAATGAATAATATATTTTAATATCAAAGCACTTCTCAAGTCACCCAGATAATTTAGTTACCTTCAAGAGTAAGCATTTAAAGCAATTATTTCGACATTTCTTTTGCCTGTGTTTCAATTAACACTTTATGTTGTTTTTCAAGAAAACTGTTGGGAGGAGGGAGGAGGGTTAAGGAAGGAAATACTGCTCTTTAATTCAAGTTTGTTTTGAAAACATTGGACTATAGTTTCGAAAAGCATAGCCTCTACTCATTCCATTACATCACCTAGTCAATTAATCAACAGTTGAATGAATCCCAAGATATAGACTTCATTTTGTCTACTTATTAACTTTCATTATGTGGAATAGCTAAAGTGTAATTGTTAACAGGATGGATTATGCTGTAAACTTTTTTTTTTCTATTACGCCATTCCTTCACAAATCTCCTTATTAAAGTGTACCGAGGGTGATATATTATGTTAAGAAGGTTTAAAACATAAGGTGACAATGACCTTCCCTTTAATTAACTATGATGGAAACAAAGGTGAGAACAATGATGATGAAGCTTGCCTAGAAATCATAAATCATCTACTGAACTAGTAGACAGGACACAGCTACAAAATAACCTTGCAATTCATAGGTTAAATGAGTGTTCCATTGAGCTGCAATCTCAATTATTTATTTACGCATAACTTCCATTGTGTCATAGTGCATAAAATTGGGTTCTAAAGACCTAAATATGAAAATCCTTACTCCTGTCTGCTAAATGGAAATTTCAGAACTGGCTTTGATTTTTTTTTTAAATACATAGCATAGAGGATACATAATAGATATGCAATAAAGAACAAACAAAATTAAAATGTTACATAGTACTAACTTGGGCTTCTTTTTTACTTTCATATAAGTGTAATTATAATTGACTTTTATAGTTTTAAATCTCACTGTTCTTTTGAGGTAATATTGTACAATAAGATTTGAAAGACCATTAGAGTTATAGATTCAAATCCTGCTTCCCCTGCCTACTGTAATATCATTTTAGGCAAGTGACTTAACTTCTCAGTAGCTATTTCCTTCTTGCAAAATCAAGGGATTAAAGGATCACTTAGGTTCTTACTAGCTTTAGATATGTGATGCTATGATTTTTTGGGCTCTTGATCCCTAAGACGGGAGAATGAAAACTGTTTCCATCTTTCCTCAAACATTCAAATTCTCTTTTACCCATTAGTCTGAACTCATTGCTTGGTTCTTATACTTCTCATATTCTTGACTAGGAATAAAGAAATGTTGACTTTATCCTAGAAAAATATGCAAGAGTGACTATATACATTTACAAGTGAAATTGCCCACAGAACCACTCTTCCCTCCACCTACAGGGTTCAAATATATCTTCCAACATTGTCATTCAACCCCCTTGCCCTGATTTTCCCCCTCCCTCCTGCCACATATATTTAATACCCTACAAAGGTTTCATTTCTGTATTTATATGATTTTATATTAATTTTTATTAGACTTAGAGGCTTCCTTATTTTCACTTTTAAACTGCTGCTTTCTAGACTTTCCCTGAACTCCTGGTTCCATCTCCCTGTCTCTATTCTTCTGTACAAGTTGTCCTCCACATTTAGAAAGTAATTCCTCCTTACTTTTGCCTCTCAAAAATACCTGCTTCCTTGAAGGTTCATGTCTGGAGAAAGTCACCAGACAAACCTTTCTCAGTCCCCACCTTGTTAATTCTGGCTTTATATCCCCAGTAAAGAAAATTGGGCAATACAATGTCACACCCTTTCTAGCCTCTAAGGTGAGGTTAATCTCTTTACTGTTTACAAAACAAGATATGGTAAGTGTAGGGGTAGAGTAAGGAAAAATTCATACCTTCCTTCCTAAACAAGATTTATCCAATACAGTATGTTAGAGTTCTTCCTTATCTGTTGTCTCTCACTATTCCTATGTAAATTCTGAAGTTGTTTCATTGTCATAAATCTGATAAACAATCAGAAAGTAGGTATTTTGTGAACACCTGTTACTTGTATATGTCCACCATTTTTGTTTTTTTTCTATAGCTTCTAGGTGACCAAAAAACAAACAAACCACAAAACAATGTTTAAAATGTTTTTTTAAAAAAACAAATACCTAAGAAATGGATTTTTAAAATGGAGTTTGAGAGGGTTGGCTGCATTTTTTTATTTTAAATTAAATTTTATTTTACTTTCAGTTCAAATTTCTCTCCTCTCACTCTCTGCCCTACCAATAGAGGAAAAAATATGAAGTGGAGGGTTGGTATGTATCTGAAAGGAATTAACAGTTTTTAGTTTTTCATTTCTTTTTTGCCCACTCCTAGAAGCCTCAATTGGTTATTTAGTATGACCTAATATTTAAGAAAATAGTTCTTCTGAATTCCTGTCTAGGTCTATTCAGATGCACAAATTTCTTTTCACAAAAGGCAAGGAGGTATTGGACAAGCACTGGTCTTCAGCCTTTCCCTCCTCCCTCTCTCCTTTCTCTCCCTTCATGCTTCCCCC
>JAQQSU010009703.1:0-12624 GCA_028627135.1 Pseudochirops cupreus | reverse complement strand
TCTTTGTGTGCGTTTTGGAGTTCCAGGATTGGTTTAGAGTCCTATTTTATGGGTATTTTGGGGTGGCTATGTGAGAGCTGCAATGTGTTGCTGCTTCTACGCCGCCATCTTGGCTCCGCCCCCCCGGTGATGAACATTTTCACACCTCATTATACCTAGTTATACTATTCCTCCATTCCACCTCAGGCACATATGAAGATTGCCATACTCTTAATCTTGCCATCATCCAGAAATGTACTACTTTTCAAAATTTTAAAATGTTCTTATCTGAAAACAATCTATTGGTTTTCTACCTATGATTCATGACTGGTGTTTGGTGTACTCTCAGTCTTTTATTTTCAGGGGAGGTTCTTTCCTTTGAACAATAAGCAGTGTCTTTATATTTGAAATAAATTGTCCCTTTACACCACCATTCTATATTACAACAGGTCACTCACAAAGTACTAGGAATATAATTCAATATTTTAAAGAGACACCATTCCCTTTCCAGGTCTGGAAGGTACCCATCACATTACCTGATTTATGGTGGTCTTTGTTGGTGTGGATTCCTGAAACCTTTCTGCCAGACAGGTGGAGTTTGTGGGCACAGGGGCAATGCCTTAACTAAGGACCTAAAGAGCTAAGTAGCACTAGGGGTGGTGGTGGCAGGACTCTGACATGTAAGGGAGTGATCCTGATGGCTGGTCAAGGACAGAGTAAAAGGGATAGGACTGACCAAGAGGTGAATGTCTTAAAAAACAAAAACAAACAAAAAAAAACTTCTGAAAAGTGGCAAAAAGTTCAAATGCACTCTAATTTTTTTCTCCCTGGGCCTAGTATGCTAACGGATACTATAAATATTGTTTTCCTTCCTAAGTTTTTAACTATTTTCATATTGTTTTTTGTTAAGTCTTCACATAAATTCTATATTCTGCCACTAGTTCTGCAAGTCAGTATACTGTTTGTGTCCACAAAGTGTGACTATTTGAATACATAGAAGCTAAGTAAGACATGAAACTATATGATCTATTATTTTTATTAATAATTTGTATATCTACTAAGATGAAGTCAATTTTTATGAAATTTACCATTAATCAGATAATGAACTAACCCAAAATGATCAAAATAGTTAACAGTTTACCTTTTTGTCTTAGAGAGATGCCACTTGTCAGACGTTATGAATTTAAGTTTTGTAATGACAACAATCTAATAATTGATGAAGTTAATTCATCTTCAATGTACAAAACCACAAATAAGTCAAAGTACCATTTGAATATATTGTACTATTTATTTAATACTTGCTAATTCCCAGAAGACTCTTTTATAAGAGCAGATTATGTTAGTTTTTTAAAAGACCTGAAACGTGGAAGAACTATCAGATTTTTTTGATAATCAAGACACTTTCTATTGATTTGGACAGTGCTACATTTAATTATGGAAAAATCTGATTTTAATTTGCAATTCAGTTGTGGACATTTTAAATTGTTTGCAATAATTTGCATATTTTTGTCCCAATGGGGAAACTCAGCAGTTTTCCCAGGGCAGTTAAATTTTATAAGTCTCCTGCTTAAATGACTGGTGAATGTCTGTAATCACTGAGTATAAGCTGGGTAAAATGAAGTTATTCTCTCCTGCTCCTCTTTTGAATCAAAGTAATGCTGGGCTATAATTGCACCATCAATATGAGTAGGCATATTTCCATTCACAGCCTGGAGACTAACCATATCATTTCCTATGCACATCTTGACACTGGTTCAAAATAGATTTTAAAAATTTTGAAATACTTCTCATCACAGATAAAGAGTTATATAAACTTTTCATTGTTGTCGTTGGATTAAGTAAATTGAGATTTGGAAGTTTGCAAGCCTTACTAACTTTTACTGCCATCTGGAAAATGGGGTACATCATGAGAAAGTCAAAGATGGAGGTGAACAAATTTAGTTGATGAATAAGTTACCTGACTTTTCTTTTAGTATAATCAAGATAAGGTGTGCTCTTTTGTCAAGTTTTTGTATTGGAATAGTTTTATTTGACTAAAGTCACTATTTTTGCTCTGTATGACCATCTTGCATTTAATGATGATACTGAAATATTCAGAGATTCTAATTCTTGGCATATTGACTTTCATAAGTATTATACAATTTTGTTATTTTTTGATGTAATTTCCCTCTTTGATTATTGCTGCCTGAATTTTGTTACTACAATATATAAGTGAGATTAAAATTTGTCATTGACAAATAGTGGGAACTTTTTTTCATTCAATTTTTTGGAGCATATTGTTGTGCAAGGCCATACGAATTATTTTGATTTTGTGGTTACTCTGGTAGCTGATGTTTCAAGGAGATTGTTGCATATGTTTTACCATTACATTGTCATATTTTGGGGATATTTTGACAAGTCTAAACAATAAAGCCTTTTTCTCAAAACTATCAGATTGTTTTGTTTTTCCTTTCTGATTTTTTACATGCCTTTTGACAAATACAGGACAATTACATTCAGATATACCATTATTCTTTGGATTTGCAACTATTAGTTTTATTAAGAAAAATGTCTACTAACCTTCATCCAATACTACATCAATAAATTTCCTTTAATTAAAGCTTAATGATGAACAATAGCTCAGCAAATGAGATATAATTGGTTTTTGACATTAGAAAGAAAAGCAAGGAGCATCAATTCACATGAAATAATATTAGGAATAAAGGGAACTCTCTTCATATCTCTATTTTCTTTGCTCTAAGTATAAAATAATCACTGTCAATTGATAAAACATGACCATTCTAGATGTTCTTAAATTCTTATTGTTCTTTGAAAAGAATCATTAACCTTCAGCAGCCCTAATCCAATTTCTGAGTCCCTCTTCAATAAAAGCACCACTGCCACCTTTGTTGTATCATTAGGGGAGTAGAAATGACAACAAAAGCAAAATTCTGTGTTTGTTGATGAATGATATTCAAGCCATTTATACTCCTCAAACCAATGAAATGGAAAAAAAAATCTCTTTTTTAGTTGTATTTTACTTCTGGGAAACAGATTCAATATAGATTATGGACCATTAGATAATTAAAACTGATATTTCTATATATTTCCCTCTAAAACATATGTACCCATGCCATGGCATTAGGTGGAATGATTGATGACTTCAAATAGGTACTTTCCTCTTTTGACCTAAAGGACAAGGTCTATTTCTTCTGATCATAATTGAATGTCCTAGATCTGGTCTAGTTTATACAATGTACTATTGAATTGTCTCTTTATAAATTCTCAACTGATGAAATTTAAATAACCACACTTCTATTTCCATGTTCATTGTAATGTAGTTTATCTCCTTTTCTTATCTTAACAGAAACTGACTTTTTTTTATGTTTAAAAGCAATACTCATTTATAGAGGTTGAGGTTTCATTGGTTTGACATAGTGTATATAATGTTAGCTTTTGTCAAGTTATTGACTGCTTTTGTTTTTGTTTAATTCTTTTTTTCTTTTTTAACTTTTTTTCAAAAATCAGTTGTTAAAAGAGTTGTAGGGGGAAGTCAGGAGAAAAATCCATGCAAAGTTAAAAAATACATCATGAAAGATATTTTGAATATAAAATAAAGGGAAGTATTACAAGATTAAAATATAATACCTATAGGCATGCAGCAGGTTACAAACTATACTGTATTTAAAAAAACTGATGCAACTAGTTATTTAGGTCAAATAATTTTCTAGATTAGTACTGACAATGGAAGGGAGAGAAGTGCTAATGGGGCACTACAAATACTGATTAATTGTACTAAGAACAAATATAGGACTTTAAAAAAATGTTCTTCATCATCTATACTACCTAATTTCACACATTTTATAATTAACCAAACTATACCTTAAAAGTAAAAGGCACTAATGGGTTGAATATTTTACACAGTAGCAACAATGTAAAGACAGAAAACTTGGGGGAAAACTTAAGAACATTGGTCAATGCAATGAAAAACCATGATTCCCAAGTATTCAGTATGAAACATGCTGCCTACCTCATGATAGAAAAGTGATGTACTTAAGAATGTAGATGGTGACATGTGTTTTTGAAACATGATCAATTATGACATTTTTTATTTATTATGCATATTTGAAGATTTCTGGGTTTTTTTATTTTTCAAAGAGGTAGGAGGAAAACTAAATCATTGTTTTTCTGAATTGAAAAAAAAATGAAAGATAAAAAGGATGAAGGGGAAAAAGTGTATTATGTAATTAGAGTAAGATCCGAAGTGTTTTATTTTAAGAAATTAAGGTATATCCAGACAAACCCAGTACATTTTGCACAATCTTTGGCATTTTAAAAGGTTTAACTTTGATGTCACCTCCTGATGAAATCTTTTCTTTGTGATAGCTCTTAGCCCCCTCTCTTTCTCCAAATTACACCCTCTTTACTTGATCATGCACTTATATTTCCCTTATAGAACAGAAGTTCCATTAGGCAGCAGGCCTCCATAAATCCTTGTTGCTTTTAAATGAAATAAAGGCAACCAAATTGGCTGACTAAGCTTCTACAAGAAAATAAGTGAAGTAAATCAGTGACATGAATATTTGGAAGGCAAGGTAAATATTAGAGGAAAATTTAAAATATTCCAAAAGGATGAATGAATGAATCAATATAAAAATGTTTGAATACCATCTTCAGAAACAGTTTTCACTGTCATCTTCTGTAAGGACATTAAGTGGTTTATTATATATTACCTATGTAGCAGCTTATTAACACTAAGTAGAGAACTCTAATGGCATGACTGAATTAAAATATTGACTTATGATAGTCAAAACAAGGATTGTTAAAGACAACTACTATGTTGTTACAAAAGCTAAGTAGCTTTTAAAAATATTTTTATTATTTTTCACAAATGATGTATTTTTGGTGTTGAATTATAATTCATTTAAGAAAAACTATCTGATGAAGAAAAAAAAGCCAAATATTTCATTAGTGAATTATTTATTATTAAACGTGTATAGTAAATAGGTACCTTTACAAACTTGACAATTTAACAAATAATACCTAACTACTTTATTATTATAATTTTCTATTTCTTGCTTTCGGTTTTATGAATATGTTTCTTACAGATCTTAGCACAGCTAGAGTGGAAAAAAAATGTTTTTTTATGCTTAATTCACAAGGATAAAGTGTTATTTAAAGTCTTTGGTTCATAAAGATTTTCCTTACTGTTTGATATGCATTTTGCTATGAGGACTTCAGTTCCTAGACTCACTTTACTAGTTTTATCTATAATTACAGAGTTTAATCTAAAATGATTTGTTTTTTGTATTTTATACAAACATTATTAAATTTAACTACTAAAAAGATTCATTTAAAGTTTCTACTACTTAATATGCTATTTGTGTTAATATGTCATTATTATTTATGCCAATTAATTTAGCATTATCAGTTAAAATATTATTATTGCATGATTGAATTCTAGTGAACAGGTTGCTCCTAAGAAAAGGAATATGAGTTAGGTTCTACCTTACTCCTTGCAGTTTACAAAAGATGAAGATGTGAATTTTGAAAATGATGAAAATAATTCAGATATTCTTTTATCTGGTGGTTGAAGAGAGAATGTGTTTAGTTATTTTTCAATTGTGTCTGACTCCTCATGACTCCTTTTGGGGTTTTCTCGGCAAAGATATTGAAATGAGGCAAAGCAAAGATGGCAGAGTAGAAGCAGGAAATTCCACGAGCACCCCCAACAACCACCTCTAATACCTTAAAATATGACTCTAAACAAATTTTGGAGCTATAGAATCCACAAAGTAACAGAGAGAAACAAATCTCCCCCTGAAGGTAACCTGGCAGGCTGACAGGAAGGGTCTATCTCAGTGCTCTGGGAGCCAGAGGCAATCCTGGCAAGCCACGCAATTCAGGCCCCAGGGCAGCCCTGACCATCAGTGGCTGGAGCAGACTTCAGGACAGTGAATCACCAGCAGCTGCGGCAGTTTCCAGACTTCTCAACATATAAATACCAAAGAGAAAGTAAAAGGTCAGTCAGGAACTCTGTTGGAACAGGGGGATGGAAGAGGGGCAGACCCCTGGTGTGAGAAGTGGCAGAGGTACAGTGGGTGCAGTCACTACCACATGACTGCTTCCAGAGTTCCTAGCCTCCAGATTGTAGAGGGACCAAGCAACCATTCATAGGGCAATTGCTCTTGCTTCAACCTGCTTAGATTTAGATTGCTGTCTTGGGTGGTGGTCCTGAGGTGAAAAATGCCAGTGTGCCAATGTGATGTCTGTAGAGAGGGAGCCCTCCTCAGACCTCTGACAACATTTGTGAAAACCCCAGCAATTTAGGAAATGGCTCTCTCCATTATGGAAGTACAGTTCTATTATGGCAAAGAGCTCAAAATTCAAATAAATGATTGGCAAGATGAGCAAGCAGAGGAAGTGTTATCATATCATAAAATCCTTTTTTGGGGACAGAATGAATCAAAGCATGGAATGGGAGGAAGACAATGAAGTCAGAACTGCTACATCAAAAGCTTCCAAGAAAAATATGAGCTGGTTACAGGCCATAGAGGAGCTGAAGAAGGATTTTGAAAATCAAGCAAGAGAAGCAGAGGAAAAAATACACTGAAGAAAACAACACCTTAAAAAACAGACTAACACAAATGGCAAAAGAAGCCCAAAAAGCTAATGAGGAGAAGAATGCCTTAAAATTGCAAATTTGCCATGTGGGAAAAGAATTTCAAAAATTCACTGAAGAGAATAATTCCTTCAAAATTATATTGGAGCAAATGGAAGCTAATGACTTTATGAGGAATCAAGATACTATAAAACATAACAAAACAAATGAAAAATAGTAGCCAATCTGCTATATCTCATTGGAAACACCACTGACCTGGAAAATAAATCTAGGAGAGATAATTTGAAAATTATTGGATAACCTGAAAGCCATGATAAAAAAGAGAACCTAGAAATCATCCTTCAAGAAATTCTCAAGGAAAGTTGTCCTGATATTCTAGAACCAGAAGGCAAAATAGAAACTGAAAGCATTAAATAGGAAGAAAGAAAGAAAGAAAGAAAGAAAGAAAGAAAGAAAGAAAGAAAGAAAGAAAGAAAGAAAGGAAGGAAGGAAGGAAGGAAGAAAGAAAAATAGAAATTGAAAGAATTCACCAATCACCTCTTGGAAAAGATCCCAAAAAGAAAACACCTAGGAATATCATAGCCAAATTCCAGAGTTCCCAGGTCAACGAGAAAATATTACAAATAGCTAGGAAGAAACAGTTTGAGTATTGTGGAAACACCATCAGGATAACAAAGATCTAGCAGTGTCTACATTAAGGGATCAAATGGGCTTGGAATATAATATTCTGGAGGTCAAAGGAGCTAGGATTAAAGCCAAGAATCACCTGCCCAGCAAAAGTGAGTATAATGTTTCAGGGGAAAATATGTTCCCTCAATGAAATAGAGAACTTTCAAGCATTCTTGATGAAAAAAAATAAACAGAGCTGAAAAGAAAATAAGAATTTCAAATAAAAGAAGCAAGAGAAGCATAAGAAGGTAAAAAGGTAAAAGAAATCATAAGGAACTTATTAAAGTTGAACTATTTACATTCTTATGTGGAAAAATGATAATTGTAACTCATGAGCCTTTTCTCAGTATGGAGATAGTTGAAGGGAATATACACACACACACATATACACACACATACATACTTAGATAGATAGATAGATAGATAGATAGATAGATAGATAGATCAAATCCAGGGCACAGGATTAGTTGAATAGGAAGGGATGATATCTAAAAAACAAAATTAAGAGGTGAGAGAGGAATATAATGAGAAAAGGAGATATGGAGAGATTGAATGGTGTAAATTATCTCATATGAAAGAGGCAAAAGAAAATTGTTACAATGGAGGGAAATAACAGGAAGGCAAAAGGGAATGGGTGAACCTTATCTTACCCTACAGGAAAGTATGGGGGAAGAGGATAAGAGTGGGGCTGATAAAAGGGAAAGCAGAATGGGGGAGGGGGGAGAGGGTGGCTAGAAGCACACACTTGTGAAAATGGCTGTCTCTTTTCACCCTCTGGTCAAAGTGGAAAATAGAATGTGTAGGGGCAGGACAGGATGGAGGGAAATATAATTATTTTTCCACAATAAATGAAAGTCCTGTAGTCCTACAAGCAAGCTTCCCTTAATAGGCTTCAGGTGAGATCTATTAATGGACAGGGAAGATCTTAAATTCCATAAACATTACACAGTATTATCTTGGAGAAGTCTTATAACTATTGTTGGTCCCAGTTTCCTCATCAGAAAATGGAGATAATAATAACACCTATCTCATACATTTGTTGCGAGGTTAAAATGAGACAATATTTGTAAAGTATTTAGCACTATATAAATGCCCATTTCATTTCTTTCCCTTGTTTCCATGGTGGTAAGAAGTGAAAACAATTTTATTTAGCCTTTTAACTTTATTCTGATACTAGGATTCCAGTTCTTGATTGTCTTTGATTGACTGTATCTATGAAGATGAAGAACACAACCTGTCTTTTCCTGAGCATCCTGTTCAATCCTTGTCTATGCCCTCCCATAAATTCACCACAGAAAGTCTGACCATTGAGTTGTTGTCTTTTTCTCCTTTCAGATGTGAGATGTAGATCACCTCTTACCCTCAGCACATGATCAGCCCAGGCTCTTTTCTTAATCTTATATTTCTTTGGTCATATTATTTATTCCTACTATTCTTAATTTCTTATGTGGTACAGGCTGTTCACACTCACCATTTGCCTTTCCACTGATTTCTGAAGGAAACATTTATAAGTCTTTAAAAATTGTAGTATTCAATTGTTTATTGCCACACATCAGTAGTATGTATGGCAATGGATAGATTATAGAGTAGAACAACTGATAGATTATAGAAAGATAATAACCATAATAATAGCTTTCTTGCCTAACATTTTGTGATTTACATGTGTGTGTGTGTGTGTGTGTGTGTGTGTGTGTGTGTGTGTGTGTGTGTGTGTGACATGTTCTTTGAGTTAGGTATTAGAGGATTATTATGGCCATTTGGCAGATGAGGAAATTGAGCTTCTGAAATGTTTAATGATGCTCACATTTACATTGTTTGCTGTTCCTAAACTTAAAATGATTTATTTTTACTATAGGTTCAGGGCCCTTTTCTTTAGATTTTATGTTATTTTTATATGTTTGTGTAACCATGTACAGTACATTCAACCCTACTCACTAATTTGTACTCTATTACTGAATAATTTGTAATAATTATGATAAGCACTAGGCTAAAATTTACCTCTGTAGCATTTTTAAAGAAAGTTATTCCTAAGCAAATTTACAATGTTCAGAAAATCATTCATACAATTTTTAAGTAGCTTAAGAGATCAAGTTATTTTTCAAGGATCCTCAAGAACCATAGAGCATTCATTGACATATAAACAATTGAAATGTTAATGAACAAACTTTTTTTTTTTAATAATGGAAGTCCCCTTGGAACATCTCCTATATATGACATGGTTTTGTTTTTGTTTTTGTTTTTACTTAGTTCTACTATGTCAGTATATGTCAGAGACAAGTCAAGAAAGTCAGCCTTCCTGGCTCTGAGGATAGCTTCCTCTATTCATTACACAAAATTGCCTTTCATAAGGCATATAACTGAAAAGTATGGTTTCAGTTACCAACTAAGCAAATAATAGTTTTTATACTATTCTCAAAAAGAACAAAACTACAGCAAATTGTCTTAATATTTTATTATGGCAAAGCTCCAGACTGACAAATGTCAGAAAGGAAAATTTAAAATTATCATTAAGCCACTCCTTCTAAGTTGAATAATTTAGATTTTTAATGCTAATTTGTAGTTCCACCTAATACTATTAATATGAATTTTTGAAGTCATGTGTGATTTTGTATAAGAAATTTGTTTATATATTTCTTTCTGTGTTTATACATTTATATTGGATCCTATATTCAAAATAATGATAGTACAGGCAGAATAATTGTATCATTGGTAAGGGAGAGCTTATGAAGAACAATCCTGTTTGTACATTATCTGAATTTATTTAGATAGTTGCCACCCACACACACTTTAAAAAATATTTTACTTTATTGATATAAATTCCATTGGTGTTCACTTGTCTTCTGAGATTTAAGAACAGCAAAAATCTCATATCTTGACATTTGTCAGTCTGGAGCTTTGTCATGATAAAATTTTAAGACAATTTTCTGTAGTTTTGTTCTATTTGAGTATAGCATAAAACTATTATTTGCTTTAGTTCCTAACTGAAGCCATAAATTTCCACAGGTATATGCATCATGAAAGGCAATGATGGATAATGAAAAGAGAAAGTTATCCTCAGAGCCAGCAAGGCTGGTGTTTTTGACTTGTCTCTATACTGACTATGTGACCTTCCCAGAGAGAAAACTGTTTTTGTTCTATTTGTGCTTCAGAAAGGAATGAAAGTCCCAAATGTATGGAGGATATAGCATCCCATTTTGAAATTTGTTTTTTATTTGAACAACTCGGTGAGAATAAATCTGGATGATATATTGCTTAACAAGAGGGGGCTATGATAGGAGGTTCCACCTATTCTTACCACACTCAGGGTGGGGTTGGGGGCAAAATGTTGATTACAAGCAGATCAGTGACAAATAAGTTAAAGACTTGTTCATCATCACTAAGAGTCCAGTCAAAATTGTGCATCATGAATCTGTAATGACCTCAAACTCCATGTTTATGCATCTTCCTCTAGTAAAGACCTGCACAACTTGCAAAATTCTTTGATCCCAGATATGTTAAACTAAAGACAGACTGACAATGTTGGTTGTCATGGGTCAGGTGACAAATGAGACACTGATCAATGGCAACCCTATATTCTTCATGGACCATGGAAATCCTTTGGCAGGTGGCAGGTAGCCAGCACACCATCTATTATGGAAGCCTGCTTGAGTAGATTGTGGGGCTGGAAAAAATGGAGAGAAGATAATATAGGGCTGAAATTTTAGAGGTAAATAAATAGACTAATGTTCACAAAATCTGCTTGTTATCATAGTATTATCCACAATCACTGTTATTTATTTAATTCCAAGGATTTTGACTTTTCCTTAAAAAAAGTATTATTGGTTTATATTTACCATTTTTTCTTCATAAATTGTGCATTTCAAAGTTTATCCCCTCCTTCTTATCAACCATCCCACCCCCCGAGAAGGGAAGCAAAATGATTAAAAATATATGTGTGAAATAATGCAAAATATATTTCCATATTACACATATTACAAAGAAGAAAAGCAAAAAAAGTAACTTTTAATTGCATTCAGAATTCATCAGTTCTATCTGCAGGTAGGTTAAATATTTTTTTTCATTATAAACTTAAAGAATTGTGAGGGGCAGAGCCAAGAGGGAGGAGAAAAAGCACAAACTTGGCATGAGCTCCAGCTTCAAACAATTCCAATATGTGTAAAAAAAAATGACTCTAAGCAAATTTTAAAGCTACAGAACCCACAAAGTGGCAGAGAGAAACAAATCTCCTACTGAAGACAGCCCGGTAGACTGATAGGAAAGGTCTACCACAGCATTATGGGAGCCGAGCACAGTCCTACAGGAGCCATATTTTTCTGGGACTACTGTGGCCCTGAACAGCAGCTGCCCTAGCAGACTTCTGGAGAGTGAAGAAGCAGCAGATATGGTGGCTTCAAGATTTCTCAACTCATAAACACCAAAGACAAAGGAAATGGTCAATGTGGAAATCTGTTGGAAAATAGGTGGATAGAAGAGCATGGTCTGGCCACTGCCCCTGGGGCGAGAAACAGCAGAAGCACAGAAGCTGTGCAGTGACCACTGTGTGCGTGTCTCAGGAGCTCCTGGACTGCAGGATGTAGGGGGGCCATGCAGCCACTCAGAGGGTAAGTGCTTTTGTTTTAACCTACTTTGATCTGGATTGTGCTCTTGGGTGGTGGTCCTGGGGTGTGTGACCAGTGAGCCAGAGCTTGTGGGGGCTGTAGAGATGGCACCCTCCTAATAGCTCTGGCAGCTGCAAAACATCAGTGATTTTGGACAAAGCTCTCTCCATTCTGGAAATATAGTTCTACTGTGGCAAAGAGTTCAAAAGTCAAGTCATTGGCTGCCAATAAGAGCAAATGCAGGAAGCACAAACAGGCAACAGAATCCTTTTTGTGGAACAAAAAGGATCAAGACATGGAGCAGGAGGAAGACATATAAGTCAGAACTTTTGCATCAAAAACCTCTAAGAAAAAAATATGAACTGGTTACAGGCCATGGAGGAGCTCAAGAAGGATTTTGAAAATCAAGTAAGAGAAATGGAGGAAAAATTGGGAAAAGAAATGAGAATGATGCAAGAAAATCATGAAAAGCAAGTCAGAAGGCTGATAAAGGAGACCCAAAAATACACTGAAGAAAATAACACCTTAAAAAATAGACTAATTCAAATGGCAAAAGAGGCCTAAAAAAATCAATGAGGAGAAGAATGCCTTAAAAAGTCAAATTTCCCAGATGGAAAAAGACTTTCAAAAATTCACTGAAAAGAATAGTTCCTTCAAAATTGTACTAGAGCAATTGGAAACTAATGACTTTATGAGAAATCAAGATACTATAAAAAAGTTCCAAACAAATGAAAAAATATAAGGCAATGTGAAATATTTCATTGGAAAAACCACTAA
>JAQQSU010009702.1:0-12624 GCA_028627135.1 Pseudochirops cupreus | reverse complement strand
AGAGAGAGAGAGAGAGAGAGAGAGAGAGAGAGAGAGAGAGAGAGAGAGAGAGAGAGAGAATCAATTACAGTAAGGCTCCAGTGCTGAAGAAAATAACTCCTCACTCATCATATTAAAAAGGATATAGAAACTTCAAACAGAAGATATTCTATTCAACTAAAACATTAAAAAAAATGCAAAACTCTAGAAACATGTTTCATATAAAATGATGGCACAAAATGCAACTCATTAGAGAGGAACATTACTATACTCCACCTATTTCTTCTTAAGAGGAACTCTTTCCTTTCATCTAAGTGTGGTAAGAATTTGAAATTATCACAACACTTTAAAAGTTCCTTTGAGTTCTTATAGATATTATGGCTTATTTGAATGAACTTTATGTTACTATTCTTTCAAAATATCATATTTTCTCAGGAGAAATGATATCACATATTTCTGTCACAGGATTATACATTTTTCATATCATTCATAAAAATAGCTCTTAAATCTATCTTTTTTCTTATAATATTTCTAAGGTCAGCATTCCCTTAATCTCACAAACTAAATCTACCAAAACAAAAATGAATAACAGTTCTTTGCCAAAGAAGGTAACATTCCCTGGAAGTCCACGGCAAATAAATAAAGGAGTACGTACAAATAATGAGAACAGAAAGAGCACTAATACTCAGGCAAAATAGGCATGGCTTCATCAAAAAAATCATACATATCAGAGATGAAGCCAAGATGGTGGAGTGAAAGCAGGAACTCACCTGAATTTGCCCATGAATTCTTTCAGTAACCCCTAAAAAGTGAATCTGAAGGGATTTAGCGTGACAGAATCTACTGGGAGATGGAGTATGACAGATTTCCAGTAGAAGGAAAGTATGAATGAATAGGATCTGTTGCACCAGGTCAGGGGAGTGCAGAGCATGTGGGCTATGCTGGCACAAATATGACCATAGTGGAGCTGGAACAAGCCCAAGAGATCTGATTCATCCATTGCAGGGGTGATTCTCAGACCTCTCACCATAGGACTACAGTCTGTTGGAGCTGGGTAAGAGACAAGTGCAGGGCCATGGCAGTGGCAGCCACTCCTAGAGCTATCTTCTCATGGCCCAAATGTTTAAAAATCACCTACCTGATCTTCTGGGAGCCAAGATGGCATAGTAAACCTTAGCTGCTCCCATCTGCCCTCTAACCTTGAAAACCCAGAGAATATTGCCCCAGTAAAATCCAGAAATAGTGGGACCAGCTGGAGGCTTGGGAGTCCTGGAGGAAGGGCATGGATATGGCTGTGCTGAGGCCAAAGTGCAGGGCAGGAGGCATCCCAAAAAACTCCATCTCAGCTGACTAGCAGGAGATCCTGAACCCCACAGGAGTGGGGGGGGGGGTGGAGCCAGCAAGCATTACTATCAGAACAACAGGTGTGTCTTTGCACAACCAGGGGAATCAACAGACACCAGCAGGCCCCAGCCACTAGCAGCTGAGCCTACCTGGACTCTAGCCCAGGGACATGGAGGCAGAATCTTGAAGTGGCCAGACCACACCTCCCCCACACCTTACACTGTGAGCTTCAGCATATATTCACTATGGAAATGTTTTGCATAGCTACACATGTACAACTTATATTGAATTGCTTATCTTCCCAGTAAGGGTAGGTGATGAGAGAGGAAGGGAAAGAATCTGGAATTCAAAGTTTTCTAATCAAATGCTTAAAAAATATTTTATTATTATTATTTTTGCATGCAACTCTGAAATAAGATATACAAGCATTGGAGTAAGGAGATCCACTTTGCCCTACAGGAAACTCAGAGGGGACAGAGGGGAGGATACAAGAGAGAGCATATTAGGGGAGGGGGCATACAGTGGCACTGTTGTTTTTGGATGGTAGGTAGAGGAAAGATGGGGGAGAAAATTTGTAACTCAAAATCTTGCAGAAATGAATGATATAAACTAAAAATAAACATAAAAAAAAGAATTGCCAATTAAATGAGACGAAAAAGCCATGTATTTCATTGCAAGAAGTATCTGTTCCAGAGTTTTCTAAATTTTAATGACCAGGAATGAATTTAGTTCAAGTTGAAGAAAATGTATCAACTAGGGTTTTGAGGGGGAAAAAAATCTATCTCAACTGAAACTGAAATTACTACTGTGTACACCCAAAAGACTAATTTACAAAGAATTCAAAAGTCAAGCACTCACCCAAAAGTCAGATGTGATGCAAGAAAACTCTCAAATTCTCTCTGAAAAACTTGGTAATCAATGGTGATACATGGCAGATGATGGAACAGGGCTTCCCAGCTTGGTGTACCCACATCAAAGAAAGTGCTATGCTGACAAATCAAGATACTTTAAGAGGATGTATTACTTTTTCTAGCACTAAAACAGATCATTTCAGCATTACTATCCATCTTTTATCTTAAAATTGAGGGAATTCATTTGGCTCAAATTTCATTAATAATTGATTCATTCCTTTATGTACCTCAGAAGCTAAAAAAGAACATGACTTTCTGGATAAAGAGCTGATTTTATCAATAGGAAAACCTCTGTTCAAAATATGCCTTTGATATATAATGTGTGACCTTGGGTAAGTTATTTCCCTTTTGTATGTCCTAGGCAAATCCTTAAGATTATTTGTTGTAGAGAGTGTGTTGACCTACATTGGTAGGAAGGAATTTTATCATTCAATGAATTCTCTACACCGCTGAAATAAAAGGCCCAGGCCTTTATTTGAGAAGAGCTAGCACATCATGTTTAGTGCTTGTTGAATGGATCAATGTATTTTGTGTTTGGTGTGCAAAATATTCATTTGTTCTGCCCCTGTGGTTCACTGCTATTCTCCTATTTTCCTACTTATTCTCATTTCATTCCATGTTTTATGATATTACCTTCTTTTCTATCCTTTCTCTTGAAACACAAGATCCTATGGCATGTTTTTAAATTGGAGAAAATAGAAATGAAAAAGTACATAAAATAACTTTCCTTATAAGGTTCACTGTTTATTGTTTTTGTTTTGTTTTGCCATGAAGACCTAGAACTGCATTAGGTTTTTGAATATAATTCATGGTTATGAATTCTTTTTTTCTTTTTTGAAGCATCTACTTGACACAGTGGTTAAAACGCTCAATCAATCAAAAAAAAAATCTCAGTTAAAATCTTCCCTCAGACACTTACTGGCTATGTGACCCTAGGAAAGCAACTTAATTTCTCAGACTCTCTTTCTCCACTTAAAAGATATGGAAAATATCTCCAAAAGTTGGTAGGAGGATTAAATGAGATATTTGTAAAGATTTTATATAAACATTGAAGTACCATATAAATCCTAGATATTAATACTTTCAAGGCTCGTTTACTAGAAAAGGTCATTACTACGCCCCCACACATAAATATGTTTTAAAATATATTCCTTTTATGATAAGGAAATAGAAGTTGACTAGGTCAACCTCTATTGATTTTTGAATCAATGTTATTTCAAGATCTCTTTGTCAGCCCACAAGTATATGTACTTACATTCTTTCACCTTCCATTTAAAAATGTAGTTTAATGTTAATACTATAACATTTTGTTCCTTATATATTATGATTCCTCATAGTCCGAGAAATAACAGGTTGTTTTTTGTTTGTTTCTTTGTTTGTTTTAAGAAGAGGATACAAAATTAAAACCCTATTGAATTTTTGTACTTTATGGAAAGTTGCTCTATTTTTCCTGGAAACAGAAGACCACGTTTGTAAACCCATAAGCTCTTCCCTAAGCTACAAGTACTACTTTCAAAGGAATCATAAATTTGCAGTCAGAATAACTGATGAGTTAGTCCTCTGAGCAATTTGTGGGTACATTGGACTTTTTGTGGTTGATGGAGTTTTGGTTTCCTGAATTTTTCAAGTGACAAGATATAACAACAGTTTTCTTTGGGTGGTGCTTTGTAGTTAAAAGCTGCCTTCTTCATTACTAATACTATCATCCCATTTATTTGATGAGAAAACTGGAGAACAAAAAGGTGAGACTATTTCCTGATAACACAGATATGGAAGTATAAAAATGACAGCTTTTGATTCAAAACCTGCTCTTATTGCCTACCACAATGCCTGATTGTTGTGAATTTCAGTCATTTCAAAGTCAGCTATAAAAATTAGTTTACTACATTTATAGCAGCATTACCGAAGTGATATTACCAAAGCACTGTGGTATAGTAGATAAAATGCTATACTTGGAGGTGATAAAAATATAGATTCAAATCTCTACCTCAGTTCACTTGGAAGCGTGATTTTGGAGATCTTATTTAATCTCTCCAAGATTTCTCCTGTAAAATGAGGATGATGATAGGACCTCCCTCAAATGGTCTTTGTGAGGATCAAACATCATAATGTATGTCATGTTTTGGAAATCATAAAATGCTCCATAAATGCCAGTTTTCCCTAAAATGGAATGAGCATTGTTTTTTGAAACTGAAGTTTTACTGTTGAGGGTCACTTCAAATTGTACGCATGTACTGAAGATATGTCATGTCTGAACTTTAGGCTTCACATCTCCAAAATATTTCTAAAATGGGAATGACACTGCTCTACCTTCCACATAGGGTTGTTGTGAGGGAAGACCTTTATGAACTAAACAAAAATGATTTTGGTTAAAGATACACTTTATCTCAGTACCATGATATTGGACAAGTGCTCAGGATACAATATAACAGATCATCTCAGCAGCTATGGAGAGACAGGTTAAAGGGACAGCTTCAAATGAAGTAGGCAAGAGGAACCATGGGGAAACTCATAAGGTTATAACTGTAAGCTAGCTGCCAAGGTCATTGATGTTAAGAAACGAAAGTCACAGACGTAGCAGCCTTGAATGTGACAATACCAGTTTTTGTGAGTCATTCTAAATGAGTGTATTTAAAATGTGCCTTCACTCAATATGCAGTAATTGAGTCAGGTTCTGCATTAAAAACTTACTGTTGTGAGTAATGATCTTATTTGTACCCTGTGTTATCAGAGTTCTTGGTTATGCCTTGATGTTTTCAGCTCCACTTATAAGGTTAACAAGAATATATTTGAATATGGAGACCAATATAATATTGTTTTCAAGATCATTTTCAACTAATCAGGCATTACCTACTTTTTATTATGCACCTAATCTATTCCACTGTATTTTATATCTTAGCCAGTACCAGACTGTATTGATGATTACAGCTTAATAATACAGTTTGAAATCTGGTATAGCTTGCCTGCTTTCCTTCACAATTTTCATTAATTTCCTTGATATTCTCTTGTTCTTCAAGATTATTTTGTTCATTGCTAATTTGATTCTTATGGCACTAAATAATTAAATTAATTTAGTTAGAATGGTCATTTCTTTTATATTAGTTGAGCCCACTGCATCAGCAAGCACCTTAGCATGTCCAGGATGGTCACTAGCACAGGTTCTTTGATCTGCTTTTCTAAAGGAAAGCAATTCAAAAAGAGTTAACAATCCATACTTTAATCAAACATACAGAGAAAATAAGACAATTCAACAGACAGGGCTTCTAGCTGTCTGATCTTTACATATATACAGTGTTACTTACCAGAGAGAGAAGCACCAACATCTGGGTTTTCAAAGTCAGGAGGCTCAATGGCTAGTCTCATCTGACGAACTCACACAACTCTTCTCATGAGTGAATCCCAAAGCAAATCTCACCTCAGGGAGTATGTGTAGCCCTCTCCAGGGTGAGAGAACATCACAACCTTTGTGACTCACTGCCTAATTACAAAGCAACGAAAGGAATGTTCCTTCCTGAAAAATAAACCTCCCCTAAGCAAGCTTTTCCTGTTGGGCTCCAAGTGAGGCCCATTAAGGGGTAGAGAATATTTTCAAATTACCTTACCATTACATTGGGCCCCAAGGTCTTCCATGCCTATTACGTAGGCAACTTACATCTGAATTAGCATTAACATCTCTTAAGTACATAATAATCCCCACAAAATAAACACATCACATTTGGAAGATATATATCATAAAAACTCATTACCACAGTGGCCACATGGCCTTAAACAGAGGGGACATAACATTATAATCCCCTCAATACAAAACAAAAATGTCCAAATAAAGTTGTCTTGGAAGTGTGTCCATCCCCCATACAGTCCTTGAAGGCTTCCTCCTGGCACTCTCATGTGCAGCCTCTAATGCGCCAAGTTCCAATATTAACACTGCTCCAGTCCCAGCTTCCAAGTCCTGAGGGGTGGCTGGGCAACAAAACCAACAGGGTGGGGTCCTTGGGTGTCCATGGCACTTCCCCTACCCACCACAGACAACCAGCCTTTCCTGGCTCCTGCCTGAGGCCTGATGCAGGCAGCTCTCAGTTCCAATTCTTACCTCACCACAATTATCCCAGCCCCCATATGTCCTTTTAGTTTGCAGTTCCTGCCAACTATGTCATTTTGTATCAGCAAGCACCCTAGCTTACCCAGGATGACTGCTACCACAGGTTTTTTGACCTGATTTTCTAAAAGAAAGCAACTCAAAAGGAGTTAACAATGAACACTATATAAAGTATTAGTTACCAGAAAGAGGAGCATTGACGTCTGGGTTTTCAAAGCCAGAGGGCTCAAGGGCTTCCAAGAGGTTATGTGATTTTTTTTTTTAAATTTAAGTGAGCGGGTATTTTTTTTCATTTTTTGTCTTTCTTTTGAATTTATTTTTAGTTTTCAACAATCATTTCCACAAGATTTTGAGTTTCAAATTTTTCCCAATCTCTCCCATGCCCCCCACCCCAAAATGGCAAGCATACTGTCTATTCCTTCCCCCAGTCTGCCCTCTCATAAATCCCCCCATCCCTCCCTTTAATTCTTTCTCCTTACTTGTAGGGTATGATGGATTTCTATATTTCATTGCTTATATATTTTATTTCCTGATTGCATGTAACATCAATTTTCTAACATTCGTTTTTAAAACTTTGAGTTCCAGATTCTCTCTCTTCTTCCCTCATCATCCACCCTCACTGGGAAGACAAGAAATTCAATACAGGTTATTCATGTGCAAAACATTTCCACACTGATCATATTGTGACTATATATCCCTTCATCCTATTCCCCCTCCCAATATTTCCTTTTCAAAAGTATTTGCTTCTGACTACTCCTTCCCCCAAATTACTCTCCATTCTATCATCTCCCCCCCTCTTTACCCCTTTCCTCCTTCTTTCCTGTAGCGTAAGATACCCTATTGAGTGTATATGTTATTCTCTCCTTAAGCCTAATCCAATGAGAGTAAAATTGTTTCATTCCCTTTCAACTCCCTGCTCTCCCCTTTTCTGGTAACAACTTCCCCTTCCATCTTTTGGGTGATATAATTTATTCTATTCAATCTCTCCCTTTCTCCTGTTCCCAATATATTCCTCTCTCACATCTTAATTTTATTTTTAGATATCATCCCTTCATATTCAACCCACCTTGTGTCTTCTGTCAATGTGTACATGTACATACATACATACATACACCCAAACACCCACCCATACATACACACACACATGCACCCACCCAAGCATATATATGTATGTATACACACACGCATATATACATACATATATAATATGCATATACATATGTATTTCTTTCAACTATCCTTATACCGATAAAAGTCTCATGAGTTACAAATATCATCTTTCCATGTAGGAATGTAAACAGTTCAATTTTAATAAGTTCCTTATTATTTCTCTTTCCTGTTTACCTTTTCATGCTTCTCTTGATGATTGTATTTGAAAGGCAAATTTTCTGTGCAGCTCTGGTCTTTTTATCAAGAATGCTTGCAAGTCCTCTATTTCACTGAATGTCCGTATTTTACCCTGAAGTATTATACTTAGTTTTACTAGATAGGTGATTCTTGGTTTTAATCCTATATCCTTCGACCTATGCAATATCATATTCCAAGCCTGCTGATCTCTTAATGTAGAAGCTGCTAGATATTGTGTTATCCTGATTGTATTTCCAATATACTCAAATTGTTTTTTCCCGACTGCTTGCAATATTTTCTCCTTCACCTGAGAACTCTGGAATTTGGCTATGATATTCCCAGGATTTTTTTTGGGGGGGAGGGGTCTTTTTTCAAAAGACTATCTGTGAATTCTTTCAATTTTTATTTTACTCTATGGTTCTAGAATATCATGGAAGTTTTCTCTGATAATTTCTTGAAAGATTATGTCTAAGCTCCTTTTTTGATCATGGCTTTCAGGTAGTCAAATAATTTTTAAATGATCTCTCTTGGATTTATTGTCCAGGTCAATGGTTATTCTAATGAGATATTTCACATTGCCTTCTATTTTTTTCATTCTTCTGGATTTGTTTTATAATACCTTGATTTCTGATAAAGTCTTTAGCTTCTATTTGCTCCAATATAATTTTGAAGGAATTATTTTCTTCAGTGAATTTTTGAAATTCATTTTCCATCTGGGAAATTAGGCTTTTTAAAGCATTCTTCTCCTTACTGGCTTTTTGGACCTCTTTTGTAATTTAAGTTAAGTGTATGGGTAAAGGAATTTGGAGAAGCCCTAAAGGAGGTTTTCTTGTGGTACCTGCACAGAAATCCTGGAAGAAGGCCTTGTTGATGTTTTCTGGGGTTCTGGGACTGTTCTATAGGCAGAGAGTGACTTGATGAGGACACTGGCTATGGTTTTGTTGAGCCTTGTCTCCCCAAATACTGAAATTGCTGAGGGCTTGCCTCCAGTGAAGATGAAATAAGGCCCTTTCCTTTGATATTCTATGCTAAGCTTAACCTTGTTGTAACTTAAGGGTGGATGGCCTTTTGTGCTCTCCTGCCCCTTTTGAGATTCAGGGGTGGGAAGCCTTTGAGTTTATTTGTACTCTGTGATTGACCAAATGAATGTACTTTGTTTATAGTTGGAGACTAATCTCCATTTGAGAAGAGACTTTTGACTGACTAAATGAATGTACTGTCTAGGGGTGGAGTAGTACCTGAATTGAATTGAGAGCTTACTTTCTAAAGGAACAAGTTACACTGTATTTTGGCTTTCTCTGTTCTGTCAATGTTTGCTGAATAAATGGGGTTTACTATGCTGGTAATCTGAACCTTGGAAGTTGCCTTTGCTTGGCATTATATTAAGGCTATTTTTTAAGCAGTTATTTTCTTAAACATTTTTTGGGCCTCCTTTAGCAAACTGTTTACTTGTTTTTCATTATTTTCTTGCTTCACTCTCATTTATCTTCTCCATTTTTCCTCTGCTTCTCTTAGTTGATTGTCAAAATCCTCCTTGAGCTGAGCTCCGCCATGGCCTGGAAGCAATTTATACTTTTCTTGGACCTTTTTGATGCAGGAGTTTAGACTTTGTTGTATTCTTCTGGTTCTATGTTTGATCTTCTTTGTCATTAAAAAAAGATTCTATAGTCTTATTTCTCTTCCTCTATTTGCTTATCTTGCCAATCAAATACTTGACTTTTTCTCATGCAAAACATATCCATAACAGTCATGTTGTGAAAGAAACAAAAATTTAAAAACGCCAAGCAATATAAAGTTTTAAAACAATTTTGCTTCAATCAACACGCAAACAACATCAATTCTTTCTATGGGAGTTGGATGGCATTTTTATAAATCTTTCAAAGTTGTTTTGGATCACTGTATTTCTGAAAACAGCTAAGTCATTCACAGCTGATCATCTTACAGTATTGCTGTTACTTTGTACATAGTACATTTCACTTTGTATCAGCCCATGTGAGCCTTTCCAGGTTTTTCTGAAAGCATACTGCTCAACATTTCTTTTAGTACAATAGCATTCCATCATAATCACATACCACAACTTGTTCAGTCATTCCCCAATTGTTCGGCATCTCCTCAACCTCTAATCCTTTACACCAGAAAAGAGCTACTATAAATATATTTTTTACATAAATGTATTTTCCTTTGTTTCTCTTTTCTAATCTCTTTTGGTATGAAGACCTACTAATGGTGTTACTAGGTCAAAAGGCATGCATGGTTGTATAGACCTTTCAGCATAGTCCAAATTGCTTTACAGAATGGTTGAATTTAGAACAGTGCATTTATGTCTCAGTTTTCCCATATCCCCTCCAACATTTTAAATTTACCTTTTCTTTCCTATTAACCAATCTAATTAGTATGAGGTAGTACTTCTAAATTGTTTTAATTTGTATTTCTCCAATCAACAGTGAGCTTTTTTTTCATATGATTAGAGACAGATTTGATTATATCATCTGAAAACTGATCATATCTTTTAATCATTCATCAATTTGAGAATGGCTCTTATTTTTTGTAAATTTGACACAGTTCTTTATATGTTTCAGAAGAGATGTCTTTATCAGAGAAATTTGCCTAATTTTTTTTCATACTTACTATTTCTGACTATATTTCTTTCAATTCTATTCCCTCTCATTTAGTCTATTCTCTCCCTCCTTTCATTTGTCTCTCTTCAAAAGTGTTTTAATTCTGAATACCCTCTCCCCTGATTTTCCCTCCTTTCTGTCACCTCCCCTTCTTTTATCTCCTTCCCTTCCTACTTTCCTGTAGGGTAAGTAAGATAGATTTCTATATCCAATTAAGTGTGTATTTTATTCCCTCATTGAGTCAATTCTGATGAGAGTAAGGTTCACTTACTTCCCATCACCTCCCCTTCCTCTTTCACTATAAGAGTTTTTTCTTCCCTCTTTGATGTGAGATAATTTACCCCCTTGTCCCTTTCCCTTTCTCTCCCAGTACATTCCTCTCCCACCCCTTAATTTTATTTTTAGGTATCCTCCCTTCATATTCAACTCATACCTCTGTCCTCATTCTAGATATACTCCTTCTAACTACCCTAATAATGAAAAAGGTCTTATGAGTTACAAGTTTCTTCCCATATAGGAATGCCTGGTACTGCCATTGAGGACTGCAACCCAGATTTAATCATGGGCAAAGCAACAGGGTCCTACCCCAGTTCTAGCGAAAAGATCCCTGTAATCTCCTTCAGATCAGATACACTTACCCTCTGTATACTGAGTGCTCTGGATGAGGTGGCTGTCCCCGTCACTGCTAGTTCAGGGCCTTCCAAGGTCTATTGCTGGGTTTTTTGGAGCCAGTGCTATGCTGTCACTGCCTGTGTTGGAATGTGTTTCACTCTTTCCCAGGTCTGATGGACATTTCCTGCTGATCTTCCAAGTTGTCTTTGGCACCTGTGGACTGAGAACTCTGCCAACCACCCTGTTCCAAGTGATTGAGTTTTCCTGAAGCTTACTCTGGGTTTGATGGAACCCAGTCTATGCTGGCATAGTCTCATTGGATTGCACTCCTCTCTAACTGATGCAACAGTCCTTTCCTGCCCATCTTCTAAGTTGTCTTGTAAGGGACATTTGTGTTACTCTGTCTTTTTGTGGGTGCTCCTTTGCTATGATTTGTTTAGAGTCATTTTAAAAGGTTTTTGATGGCCTTTGGGAGAGAGCTCAGGCAAGTCTCTGCCTTTACTTTGCTATAATGGTTCTTCCTTTCCAGTTTCTTTTTCTTCTCATATTACTTTAGGTACTATTTCTTTTTTTTTTTAATTTAATTTAATTTTTTTATTTTATTTTTTAATTTTAGTTTACATCATTAATTTCCATGAAATTTTGAGTTACAAATTTTCTCCGCATCTTTCCCCTACCCACCGCCCCAAAAGAGCCATCCCATTGTATTCCCCCTCCCCCAATCTACTCTCTCCTAGGTCTTCCCCCCTCACCCCTCTGACTTTCCAGTAGGGCAGGATGGATCTCCCTACCACAGTGCCTGTGTATCTCAAGTTCCAGTTGGATGTAGTTAACAATACTAATACTACTACTACTACTAATAATAATAATAATAAAATAATAATAATTCTCTGTGTGTGTGTGTGTATGCTTTTAACACTTGATTATAGAACTTTAAATTCTAGATTCTTTCTCTTTCTCCCTCGTCACCGACCCCCATTAGAAGGACAAGCAATCAAATAGAGGCTGAACATGAGCAATTATGCAGAACCTCTCCATAGTGGGCAAATTGTGAGAGTCTGATTACATGTCCCTTCTTCCTATCCCGCCCCCCCACCCCGATCCACTCTCTACCCTGTCCCTGCCCCTGTCCATCTAAAGAAATGTGCACTTTCATCAACCCTCCCCCTGACCCTGCCCTCCCTTCCATCACCCCACCTCTCATCCCCCTTCCCCCTACTCTCCTATGTGGCAAGTTGCCCAGTTTAGAGTTTATGTCATTCCTTCCCTAAGCCAGATTCAGTGAGAGTAAGGTTGACTCTTTCCCTTTTGCCTTCCTGTTCTTCCCCTCTATTGTAACAATTATCTCTTGCCGCTTCCATGAGATGCTCAACCCCATTCTGTCTCTCCCTGTCTCCTCTCAATCTAATCCTCTCTCACCTCAGGATTCCACCATTTGTAATATTGTCCCTTCCTACTCAATTGATCTTATGTCCTCTATGTATTCATATATACATATACTCAGATATGTGCTTGTATGCATATGTAAACCCTCTTATATAAATATATATGTATGTATATGTATATATACATTTGTATTCCCTTCCCCTATCCTCATACTGAGAAAAGTTTCATCAGTTAGAATTGTCACTTTTCCATGTTGTCATGTAAATAGTTCATCTTTGATAAGTTCCTTATGATTTCCTTTCCGTGTTTATCTTCTCATGCTTCTTGTGTT
>JAQQSU010009701.1:0-12624 GCA_028627135.1 Pseudochirops cupreus | reverse complement strand
CTTTTTAAATCTTGTATTCATGTTTCCTAATAATAAACTTTTACAAATTATGTAGGTTGGATCTTTTTCTGTATGTGTTGATCGTATGTAAGTAGTGTTAGGTAATAAATAATAGACTTAGAAGAGAACTAGGCACCTTTAAGTTCAACTTTGGCCCTTCGTTTTATAGATCAAGAAGCTGAGGCCCAAAGAGTTTGTGATTTGCCTAGGATAACCCAGATTAAGTAAGTGACTGAACCAGATTTTGATGAGATCTTCTGATTCTCCTCTTTGCTGTGCTGCCTTCTGTAATGCTTGTTTTCGGGCACAGTTGTTCCCTAAAGAAAAATATTAGAGGAGACGGCATAGCATAATGAGAAGAGTTCTAGATTGTTGCTCTCAAAAGGACCTGGGTTCAAATGAAGAGAATATGTGTTGGTTCAATGTGTTTATCTGGAATCAGAATTTCCTGTATAGAAAATCTACCTATGGTCTTTTTTTTTTAAACCTGTGATCTTTTTTTTTTTCCTTTTTGGAGGGCAGTTGGGGTTAAGTGACTTGCCCAAAGTCACACAGCTACTAAGTGTGTCAAGCGTCTGAGGTCAGATTTGAACTCGGGTCCTACTGACTCCAGGGCTGATGCTCTGTTCACTGTGCCACCTTGCTGCCTCAAAACCTGTGATCTTTAATCCGAAGCTGTGTCTATACATAAGATTTTGTGATAATTTAATACACTGATGGACTGTTTTAACTGACTGAAATTATTTGCTTGTATTATATCTTTTGTGAACTAATATTTTTTGCTTTAGCTTATAAAGGGAACAAGGAAAAAGTGATGACAAAGCTTATGTGAAATCTCACCAGAATGGGGTTGTATAAAATCCTTGTCATCTGTTTCTGAAACTTATTATAGTTACCAGGAGAATCTTTGGAGTTGAAAGGAAAAAAATATGATTTAGACCTGGCTAGCTGGTTTGAATACATGTCTTTCAGAGTCTAAAACTAGTGCCCTACTATAGTGCTGCTGCATCATTGTAAGAAAAGTTAATCTTACTGAGTATTGTTTTTTGAAGTTCTGACTGTAGCTTAAATATTCACATAGAACTAGTGTCTCAGTTATCTAGAACAGTGCAGATCAATACAGAGAACAATTTAGCACTAAGAATTGCCCAGTTTTAGTTTCTTCACCAGCTGATTCCTGATTGTCTAGAACTATGTACATGTTTAACAAGTACAGGTAAACTGAGAAGGTAAAATCATTGAGAAGAGATTGTTATAGGAAACATTAAAAGATATGAATCTCTTGTTTTTCTTTTGTGTTATTTAAATGCTAATTTCATCAATTGTTTGATGATATAGACCATATAAATTAGAATATATAAATACATACCATAATAATTCTATTTCATATGTTCCTAAAGAATATATATATTTCATATATTCCTAAAAAGTTACCAGTATTTTAAAAATTAAAAGAATAAGCAATTAATTGAATTATTGTAGTTGAGATCTATGTAACCTATAAGCTGTTACCTACTGTCCTTACATTATGATTACTTAATTTGACAAAGAATCAGCAAGCTCTGTATATTTGCTCTCTTACTGTTTCCCCTTAACAGTCTTCTCAGTGATTTTGCCCTTTTAGAGTTTACCTACACTTGTCAAAGCACCAAGGTAGTTCTAGACAATCAGGAATCAGGTGGTCAAGGAACTATATCTGGGCAGCTCCTGGTTCTGAATTGTGTCCTGCATGATAAAAATCAAATGAAATTGCAAGGTGAAGTTAATTTTTTTTTTTAACAAACAAGACATGGTTGGTTTTTAACTGATATGAGAGTTATCCTAAATTGTAAAGGTTTTTCAGAGCAAGTATAAAAATTAATAAACTAGAGGAAAGGATAAACAAGATAAAACTATGATCTGCCAATAAATAGTGCCAGTTTTATTTAGACAAGTTGTTTATTTAGACAAGTTGTTTTTGCTAAAATATGTGAAATAGATGGAAGAAAGGATAATGAAATCAGTGACAGTTTTATACAGAGGTGTAGTCCATGAATCATTTTCTTCAAAGACCTTAAAAGCACCCAGAATCCAAGTTGGCTAGAAAACACTTGATTTTGCTAACATGGCAGCCTAGGATAGCATAAACTTCTTTGTAAGATTTTGTGAAGGGTGGTAGCTCTATATGAAAATTTTTGTCCCATAAAATAATGGAAAGCAGTTTTGGGAAGAACAAGCATGAAGGCTCAGCTTAAACTCTAACTAACCATAGTCATCCCAAGTACAGTTAAGGGTAAAAATGGAAGGAAGATAACGGATAGATGTAAAATGGAAAAAAATCTGCCGAGTACAAAATAGTCTCCACTGCTGGACAGAATAGTACCATATGTACTACAGGAAGAGGGTGAATTGGTACTACAAAAAAGATGGGAGGAGGAGCTGGAATGAAGTTCACACAAAGGTGGTTAGTGCTGGAGGTGACGTTTTTAGAGCACTGAGAGATTCCATCTTATTCTTTTGAGATGGGGTAGGAAGTGGTATATCTTTCCTTTTTCTGTGAATTTATTGGTAAATTCAATTGAATAAGTTTTAATTTTCCTTAACAGTTTCCAAAGTGTACAAGATGATCCATTTGGGTGTGGGAAGAAAATAGAACTTCTGTTTAAATTTTTTTCCATAAAAACAAGCTGTTCAACTTTATCAATTATTACTAGTTTATGCTGGTACCCTCATGTGTTAAGTGAGGTATTCTGAGGGAAGAAGTTGAAGTTCTACAACATAAAGGGATGGATAATGCGAGTCTTAGTCATTTGCTCACTTTAGTGTATTGCAATAGTTGTAGTTTATGTGTGCACAGTTAAGTGAATTCCCTGATTACATCATCTACTTTAAAATAACCTGAAGCACAAAGACTAGTGGTTTAAAAATAATCCTGAAAAGAATCTACAGATTAAAGATAATAATGCAAGCACAAGCAACCAAAAGTGGCAGAAATGACACTTGTACTTCTAATATGAGCTCTTTGTTAACCATATCATGAGGCAAAAATGATGATCTAATTAGAAGTGGATAAATCAGACAAAACCCAGAAATTATTGCTAATCATTAATTATGATTAACCTTAAAGATATATATTTTCTGTTGAAATGTTTGCTAATGATAGTATAAAATCTTCATGGTTTAGTGAGACATTTACAAACTAAGCTTTTTTTTTTTGCCAAAATGATATAAATGTGCCTCCTCCAAAAACTCTACTATACAACCTACATATTTGGAAATAGAATTTTCTGATCTGTTTAAAAATGTTGCAAGTGAAGTATCAATAAATTTTGAACCTATTTGTTAAAAATATGTATAAAACTGCCACTCTTTCCTCTTAGTTTGCAAGTACAACCCATTGACATCATAGGTGATGGGAGTTTGGGATTGAAAAAAAGAGCATTGTTCAGTAAGCATATCCAATGATGAACTTGTTCCATTTTGATCTATGAATCTTTGTGAAGGATTAAGTTGTGGCAGCCATTAAAACTAGAAAGTGAAATAAATAACTTAGAATCAGGCCTTTCAGTTAATGTGTCACAAAAGGTTAAACTATGATTTTCCAAAAAAAGTGAAGCATTTTCAGTAACTTTTCTCATTTAAATGTCATTAATTGAAATGACATTTCAATATATATTTCAAAAGGATTCACTAAAGATGAACAATATTTGATTTTTATTAATGGTGCAAAAACCTTAAATACAAATTTTCATTAGAGCAAAAAAACTTTATTAGCCAGATGCAAAATATTTTTAATATCTGTCATCTTTTAAAATGTTAGTTTGATATGGTAAAATGTATGTATATAAAATTTTAACATATACATCAAAATTATGCAATAAAGGTGAACAGTATTTGAAATTTTTTGTTTTATTAATGGTACAAAACCTTAGATATATTACTTTTCATTGGAGCAAGAGGTTTTTTTGTACTATTCATAAATGAACGGTTTTAAACATGTAATTTTTTAAAATGTCTGTTTTCTGTGTTAGGTGAGTACAGTAGTACATCTGTATAACAAATTTACGTATATTGGAGATACATTCTTAAAAATTCTTTTCTAAGTAATGGCATTCCCTCGGTGAATTCATGTTCAAAATTGCATGTTCAAAAAAAGTTTGAACATCATTGATTTAGTGTATAAAATGTATGTAAAATATATTTTTTGGATCGCATCAACCTTAAATTTGTAACTCCTGGTCCATTGTTGTCATCTTTGTAGTTTTTACAGTGTTAACAATTTTTATAGTTTTCTTTCTGACAATTCTCTGAGGGTAAGGAGTAAAAATATTATTATTGCCTATTTATAGATGAAAAAAATTAGTGCTCGGAGAAATAACACCTGAGCCATATGAAGTAGGTAGATGGTATAAAGACACAAGAAATAATTTTGAAAGATACCTAGTGGAGGTAGAGAGCTGAGGATAAGATTTCTGGCCAGTGAGTGTGATTGTTAGTTCCCTTTAGGGAATTTTCCTGAGCCAAGACATAGCTAGTGATTTGTGACCTAGGGATTAGATTCACTTAAGCTATTTAGATATGTAATCATTTAGTTGCTAGATAAAAATATGGATACTTCACTGTTGGGCTGTGTGTGTAGTTAGTAACTACCTCTGTTCTTTGTACTTGAATCTTCTGGGCTTTTAACAATGTACATAGTAGGCTTTTAAAAAGCTGATTGTTGGGGAAGCTAGGTGGCACCAGCCCTTTAGTCAGAAGGACCTGAATTCAAATTTGACCTCAGAATCTCAGTAGCTGTGTGACCCTGGGCAAGTCACTTAACTCTCAATTGCTCTCCCCCGCCTCTGCAGTTCCCAAAAAAGTTCATTAATAAGAAAGGCAATAGAAGGAATCAATGAGAATAAGGAAGAATCTAATTTGTGGTTCTATCTATGGTAATATGGCCTGGATAAGGAAAGATGGATTTTAATCTCTTTGGAGTCAGTAGTTGTCTTACCTAAGCGGGACAAAGCTAAATCTGTTCCGTTAATATAAAGAAATACATTTGTGTGTCTTTCATCCAGATTCCTATAGGTTAATACTAGGAGAAGCCATTAAGAAAATGTCTAGTTATACTGAGGGTGGTGGTTGAGGGAACCTTGAAACAACTGTAGGGTCAGACCAAGGATTCAAGAGACGAGGTAATGAAGTGTACCTCTGTAGACTACAATTTTCTAAATCATTTGGTTAAGTAACTGAACTATTTAATTTACAGTTATCTGACTGCTTAAAAATGTCTATATATCAAAATAATTGTCTTTGCTACAGTTTCAGACAGAATGTTAATAACTATTGTTAAAAACGTTTGTTTGCATGACTTTCACTACAATTCTCTGCTCAAACTGTAGATTCATCTCCATCTTGTGGTGGTTGTTCAGAAGTGTCTAGTTCAAAGAGTTCTGACAATCTGCTTGTTCTTCTAAAGCTAGAAATGCTGGAAGATGCCTTTACTGTGGTTCTCAAAAATACTCATGACATTTATGCAAATTCATTTATTTTGTGATTTTCTTGGATAATAAAAAAGCTTTCACTTTTATATGTTGTGAAATTGAAACTAGTGAGTACATGGTTTCCCTATGTGTAGGGTACGGGGACCCCAAAAATCCCCTATCCAAGAAAAATCAAGTTAGAGTTATCTTGAAGGAACAGGAAGTTTTATTCTCTAACCCCCAAAGGAAGAAGGGGGTCCTCTGGGATCAAGTTGAGGAGGCATGTTACAAAAGACAACAAGAATTTATACCCTAAGCAGTCAAACCCCCTTCCCCTACCCCTTCTCCTGTTGGCTGGGAGGTGGGCTCTCAGTCTTGGCTTAAAATCTAACCCTGTGGTGGATTACAAAGAAGCCCTCCACTATCTCCTATTGGCTGGGAGGTGGGACAGGAAGCCAAGGTATTATCCATGTTCTTACTTGGTAAATGCCAAAGCAAGGGAGGGGAAAAGGTCACAAGCAAGAGTGGAGGTCAAAAACTGAAAAAGAGCCTGATGCTGATGACAGCAAGGGAAGGGGGGAAGGGTCCTGGGTGTGGTATACAAGGGTGGAGGTCTAAAACTCATGAAAGGGACCTAATGCTGATGACTGTAAGGGAGGGGGGGAAGGGTCCTAGGTTGTGGTCTATCCGGTCTTAGAAAAGTCTCTCTGGTTTCCAGATAGTTTCTCTACCTTCTCATTCTGAGGAGTCTTCACAGAGAGTGCAGAGAGTATACCCCACTCACCTAAGTAAGACAATAAAGGGAGTCAATGAGAACCAGTAAGAATTTAATTCAGGGTCCTACTATATGAGAAAAATGATTACTAATAGCCAATGATTTGGGGAGATCCAAAGCTTCCTTTTCTTCTAAAGTCCTCATTTCTAAACTTTGCCTCTGAAGGACAGGACCCATGATAACAGATACCTTTGCTGCTGTTATCTAGTTGTTGCTACCCCACCCAACCTTACAAAGACTTTAATCTAAGTGACCATTGTCTTTTTCTTAGGCTTGGGTGGGGGATGTAGATTCTTTGTAGAGATTTCTGAGAGGGGGGGTAACTTAGAAGTAAACTATATGATTAAAGTTTTATCCCCTAACCCCTCATTAGAATAGGTCCACTTCTCATTATAATATTCATTCTCATTACTTTTTATATATATGTATAATACTAGTATTTATTTTAATAATAATGGTTATGTCACAATCAGTAAGTCTCAATAGTTATCTAATATTATGATGACTGTTCTGCACCAGTTGGGGAATTATCGACATCTGGATCACATGGCTGGGGAGCAGACAGGAAGGTCCCAGGCAGGTGGGTTTGGTGGGGCGCTCCCAAAGGTGACTCAGGTTTACCTACCTTTTGTAGCTCTTTTTGACCAAGTAGACATTTTGCTAATGAAATGCATGATTGATGGGAAAGGAACTGTTCTCAAAACATCCTTGAGAGCATTTCTGTTTAGGAATGTCTGATTTAGGGAAGGGTGGCCAGGCCTCCTCAGTAGCAGACATCTTAAACAGTCCTTCAAAGTCTGGGTAGGAATAAGATTAGTTTGATTGAAGGCATATTGATGGAGGTCAGAATGTCCTAATGAATTTATGCATCACACTGACCCAGTCTCAAAAAAAATGTTGAAGCCAATGCATTTTTTTCAGTGCCTTAGCCTGACATGCCTTTCTATTGGGTTCTCTCTCCACAAATACTTTGAAAGATAATTTCATCTTGTGACACTTTCTTCAGCTGTTGCAAAGTACAACCCCTTCACTGAGGAGATTGTTTCACGAGTTGTGAATAACAAGAAGATCCCTTGGTGATCAGTCTTTTGGTATGGAGCCCTTTCACACTGAGCTAGGTCTGTACTGAAATGATGTCTTAGTACTTGTTAACCAATCAGTTCACTGCCACCCACAGAATGCCCATTTTTCCAAGGACATATAAACTGTGAGCCCACTGCCATTGATGAGGTACAGGCTCTGGGAACCCCCTTGAACTCGATTGAATCATCCCATTTAATGAGGCATTTGCATGAGGCCATAAGGCTTTCATTGTGGCTCTGCCCAAACCTTTGTTACTAGCTTGGCTCTCCATTATCCATCTGCTTCCCACCCTTGAGCCTATCAAAATATCTATACCCAAATGAACTGTTACACCCTTGAACTGGCCTAGCCCACCATTGTCAGTTGACTGCAGGTAGCCTCCAGCAACTTCACTCATTTACTGGAGTCTGACCTCATTAACTCCTGAAGACCCTCCCCAGACTCCTCCTCTGGACCACCTCTAGATTCGTCCCACAACCTTTCTGTATATAAGACCCCATCTTCCCTCCATGTGTGTGAGAGCACCATAGAATTTTCTCGTACAGACTTGCCCTTTGGCTAATACAAGCGAGCTTTTAATAAACTTTGACTTTTTTTTTTGGCTGAGAGAAGGATTGAGTCGAATTCATTTGGCAGTACCCGGCCTGTTGTTATTTTGGCGTCTCAAGCACCCCGAATCCTAACCGTATCACCATGAGGGGTCTTTGACATTCAAGAATGTCACTGACCCTTTTATTAATAAAATGCTAGCATTATTAATAAAATGATTACCCAGAAACTGTTTCAAACGTCACATATACCCATGACAATAAATTATATAAGAGCTTCAGAGCAGGGATTTCTTTTGCCTTTCCTCCTTACTCAGCACAGTGCCTAGCACATAGTAGGTACTTAATAATACTTGTTGACTAATTAATTAACTTTTGTTTTTAACATTTAAGAAACCTAATTAATGTAGAATCTACTAAAACTAAATTGATGAAATTTGCAAATTATTTGCTGTGGATTTACTTTGACAAATCTTGTCTTTGCTTGCTGACCTTCCCCCCCACACCCCTCAATCTCTCAGAATTAGAAATAATTTAAAAAGTTGTAAGATAAAACTTGTTTGGGGGGGGGAGATTTATAACCCCATTAAAAAAAACCTTTAATTATTGCGTCTCCATTTCGTAGAATCCTTTGACTTGAAGATTAAACTTTAGCTTCACTTTTAGCCTTTCATAATTCCCATCCCCAGCTTCTAGTGTTTTCACTCTTCATATTAGTTTATACTTGTTTTGTGATTATTCTGTATATAATCGTCTATGGAGGATATTTTCCTAATAGAGTATAAGGTACTTTAGAGTGAAGACTTGGTTTTGTAGCCTCAGTTCCTAGCACAGTGCTGGGCATTTAATAGGCCTTAAATGCTTGTTGATTGATTTTGACTTAGTGCTTAACAGTACCTGAAAATTAGAAAGGACTCCAGAGGTCATTTAGTCAACTCCAGTGCTTTCACTGAAGTCCCTTTTTAAGATTCTTTGCAACATTCCAGCCTGTTGGGATTTTTTTTTTTGTTCTAATTCTGTGATTCAGTGTGATATAGCTATTCTTTCCAGCTCCATGCCATTTCAAATTTCATCGAGATGCTTTCATTCAGTAATAAAAAAGAACACCGCTGTATGCACAGGACTGCTAGGGAGAGCGAAACAAAGTTTAGATGAAATACTGTACCTGACTTAACCTTTTTAGCTCTGGAAGCCCCCTTTCCTGGGGACCACAATCTTGACTGGTAAATGCTACCACTTGGCCCAGATATCTAATAGGCCACAGCAATGTTTCATCTTCTACCCTGGCCATCTTATTTCTGTTTCCCTCCCCCAGTCCTCCCTTCTAGCTCTGAACTGTAATCAAATCAGTACTATCCTTGGTCCTGGAAAGCATGTGTTAACCAGTTCCTGTAAGGCCACCCCCACTCATAGTTCCCATGACTTCTCAAATTAAAACACCCATTATTACTCCTATGTGTTACCTTTTCTTATTGGAACATATACTCCTTGAGGGCAAAGACTATCTTGTCTTTGTAAACAGTGCAAATTTTTATCTAGTAATAATAATAACTTTCATATAGCACTTACTATGTGCCAGACACTGCTAAGTTATCCCTATTTTACAGATGAGGAAACTGAGGCAAATAGAAGTTAAGTGATTTATTCAGGGTCACACAGCTAGTGTGATTTGAACTCAGGTCTTCCTGACTCTTGGCCCAGTGCAAGCTCTGTTTTACCATTTAGGTGCCTAGTAAGGGAGTACGACATCTATAGAGATAACAAATACATATTACTTGATAGAGGGAGTATGTTAATAACAGTACTAGGGGAACCTTCATGAGAGAAGTAATTGATTTGGAAGTGATTGATAGGAATTCTGCAAATGAAAAGGGAATGGAAAGGTATTCTTTGCATTGGGAACAGCCCTAGAAAAGAATAGGTAGAAGCCACAATGAAGAACACTTGTTCCATGCAGTACAGAGTATATAGGTAGCTAGGTGACACCTTGCTGGTGTCTGCTTATCTACTGGCTTTGGAGGCCACTTCAGTTTCTGCCTCAGACACTAGTTGTGTGAACCTGGGCAAGTCACTTAACCTTTCAGCCTCAGTTTCAGGGTTATGGTTAGGATTAAATGAGATTTATATACTGTATGTATAGTATATACATACACATATACTCATATAATTAGACATTTTATACATGTAAAGGGATTTGCTTTCCTAAAAGTATGGTTAGGGGGAAAATCAGATTATGGAACCATGAAGGCCAGGGATTATATCTCACATCTAATACTAGTTAAATTACTTTATGTTGCTCATGCATATATTATCTCCACCACCTTTCCCATCCTCAAAAGAACGTAAGCCCTTTGAGGCTCAGGACTAATTTTTTTTTGTCTTTATATTCTCAAGGAAGGGGAAGAGAAGGGAAAGGAATAAGCATTTATATAGTGCCTACTCTGGTAAGCACTGTGCTAAATGCTTTTTACAATTTGATCCTAACAACTATCTGGTGAGGTGGGTATTATTATAACAAAAACATGAGGTAGGTGCTATTATTATCCTGGGGAAGGCTGAGGGTCATGTAGCTAATAAGTGCCTAAGGTAGGATTTGAATTTAGGTCTTCCTGACACCAGGCCTAGTGATCTATCTGCTGCACCACATGCTGTCTCCCCAACTCCTACCTCCACAGTGGCTTGTATGTAGAAAATGCTAAATAAATGAATGGAGGGTCTTGAATAGAGTAATTTCAATTTTGTTATGTAGAAAAATGGAAGCCACAGGAAAAAAATGAGCTGGGATATGATGAAATTATTTGTGCATAAGGAAGATTATTCTGGCAATGATATGAAGGATTGCATGGGGCAGAGGAGTTAGGGAGTCTTTAAGAATGCTGCTACAGTAGTTCATTGTAGTACAAGGAAATTTACTACTGTGTTAAGTGATGAATTTGAGACTTGTTTCATAGGAAGAATTACTGGCATTTGATAACTAATCACATCTGAAAGGGAAGAGTCAAGCTCATGTGTGACAATAAAGAAGGTAGGAGAAGCAGATTTCTAGGGAAAGATAATGAACTTAAATTTGAACATATTGAGGCTGATGTGGCTATGGGATGTTCATTTAGGGAAATATAGAATTATAGATGTGGACCTTTAAAAAAGATCATCTAGTCCAGCTTGTTTGACTGTCATGTTTTATTGGATGCTTTTTTGTATATATCATAGTCATTTTTGAATATATTTTCTACACGTCTGAGAATGAACTATTGTAACAAAAATAATAATAATAGCTAATTACATATGTGTGTGTGTATATATATATATACATATATATATTTCTTATTATGTTCTAAGCTCTTTGAAATTATTACCTCATTTGATCTTTAGAACAACTTTCAAAAGTAGGTGCTGTAATTATTCCCATGTTACAGATGAGAAAACTAAAGCAAATAGTTTAAGTGAGTTGCCCAGGATGATACAGTAAGAGTATCTGAGACTGGATTTGAACTTGGGTCTTCCTGACTCCAGGCCCAGCCCAGTTCTAGTCACTTTACCTCCTGACTCCCTCATAAGAGAAACAGTTAAGCAAAAACAAGATCTTAATCATGTCTGATTATATGTGTAGCTTTCTATCCATATTGTCCCTTTCTAGGCTAAGAGGAGGAAGGTGTATTTCTGGTATTCAAGACAAAATGCTTTTTACAGTTACTCAGTTTGACTTCTTTTTAGAAGAAGTACACATATATACACACTCACATATGTATTCATACATACATATACCCTCCTATATAGACATATATATATGTATGCATATATTTTTATGTATACATATACATGCATACACATACATACATATATATGAGAAAAAGTTTCATAAGTTACAATTATCGTTTTTCCATGTAGGCATGTAAATAGTTCAACTCTGATAAGTTCCTTATGATTTCTTTTCCCTGCTTACCTTCTCATGCTTTTCTTCTTGTATTTGAGTGTCAAATTTTCTATTCAACTCTGGTTTTTTCATAAAGAATGCTTGAAAGTCCTCTATTTCATTAAATGACCATATTTTCTCCTGAAACATTATACTCAGTTTTGCTGGGTAGGTGATTCTTGGTTTTAGTCCTAGCTTCTTTGACCTCTGGAATATCAGATTCTAAGCCCTTCAATCCCTTAATGTAGAAGCTGCTAGATCCTGTGTTATCCTGATTGTGTTTCCACAATATTCAAATTGTTTATTCTTGGCTGTTTGTAATATTTTCTCCTTGATCTGGGAACTCTGGAACATGGCTATAATATTCCTAGTTTTCTTTTTGGGATCTTTTTCAAGAGGCGATCAGTGAATTCTTTCAAATTCTGTTTTGCCCTCTGGATCTAAAATATTTCCTTGAGAATTTCTTGAAGGATGATTTCTAGGTTCTTTTTTTGATTATGGCTTTCAGGTAGTCCAATAATTTTTAAATTATCTCTCCTGGATCTATTTTCCACGTCAGTGGTTTTTCCAATGAGATAATGTCACATTGCCTTCTATTTTTCCCTTTGTTTGGATCTGTTTAATAGTATCTTGATTTCTCATAAAGTCATTAGCTTCCATTTGCTCCAATCTAATTCTGAAGGAATTATTCTTTTCAGTGAGCTTTTGAAATTCTTTTTCCATCTGGCAAATTTGGCTTTTTAAAGCATTCTTCTCTTTATTGGCCTTTTGGATCTCTTTTGCCATTTGAGTTAATCTATTTTTTAAGGTGTTATTTTCTTCAGTCAGGTTGTTGACTCTCTTTTCATGATTTTCTTG
>JAQQSU010009700.1:0-12625 GCA_028627135.1 Pseudochirops cupreus | reverse complement strand
CAAAGAAGGAATCTAGGGTTTGGGAGCTGTTCTTACTTTGCTTCTTATGCTTATTCTTACTCATGGTTGTTCAGTCCATGATTTTTTTTTTAAATCTCTGTGGGGCTCTGCTTCCAGAAGGGAAAGCTCTGTCTCAAATCGCTGGGGTCCTCCCGGCTGCTGTAGCTCTCAGGAAGATGCTGGGACTCTTCCTACTTACTTCCGGCTGACTGGATAATGAAGACTCCAAGATGGAGGCCCAACACGGCGATCCGGATCCAGGCCGCTCAACGTGAGAGAACTGGCCTGAGAACAATCACTTAGTCCCCCTGCTGTCTGCAGGCCGCGAGTGGGAAGCTGCAACGCGGAGGCAGGTGCAAAACCTCTGCCTTTCACTTTTCTGCTCTGGAGGCCTTTCGGCCAGACTGCTTAACTCTCCTAGATTCGCAATCCCCACTGAGTTAGTTCTGAACGCTGCTCGCAGCTGCCACTAATCTGCTCACCTGAGGCTCCTCTGCTCCTCCCGTCCAGCCGCCCCTGGGGCACAGCCTCAGCTTCAGGCCAGGCTGGTTTCGGTTCACAGTTTCGTAGTCAAGCTGACTTTAGTGGGAAGTATCTTTGTGTGCGTTTTGGAGTTCTAGGATTGGTTTAGAGTCCTATTTCATGGGTATTTTGGGGTGGCTATGTGAGAGCTGCGATATGTTGCTGCTGCTACGCCACCATCTTGGCTCTGCCCCCCTTCTTGGCTCCACCCCCCAACTGTTTCTTAATATAAGTTGTAAAGAATAACTACTAGCAACCTTGGAATAGGTGTTTTTAAAATGAATCCTCCAACGACGAATTTTTAAGAAGGCAACGAGTAACCTTTTTGCTAGCTGGGTGATGGGAGTTAAAGATCTGAATTAAGGCTGTAAAATTGTATAATTATGACAAAGAAGAGAACTCACGGGAGAGATACAGAGAAAGATGAAGAACAGGAGAATTCACCAACCTTCAAATATGGTCTTTCTACCTATAACAATACAATGTAGGGGACATGGGTAACAGGGTGAGGAGCAAATATTAATGCAACTGATTAGCCAAATGAACACAAGAATTCAGTCTAGAACAGTGGTTCTCAACCTTCCTAATTCCAAGATCCTTTAATACAGTTCCTCATGTTGTGGTGACCCCCAGCCATAAAATTATTTTTGTTGGTACTTCATAACTGTAATTTTGCTACTGTTATGAATTGTAATGTAAATATCTGATATGCAGGATGTATTTTCATTGTTACAAATTGAAGATAACCCACAGGTTGAGAACTGCTGATCTAGAATGAGTTTTATGGAGACAATAACTGAAAAAGTTAACAGTTTTTCAAAACTACTCTACCTATGCATAGTCTATATCATTATGTTAATAAATGTCAGCTATTAGTCAGACAGGCAATCAGCATTTTTTAAATTTTTATTTTTTATTCTGTACTTAAGAAAAAAAGCAAGCATTTCCAGAACAAAATGTAAGGGGGGATAGGGGGAGGAGAAGAGGATTACACATGAAACTACAGATCTATTTTATACATTGCTTTTCCTTTTAAATATATATAAAGTTTTCAGGTAACTTTCATTTCCCCACCCCTGCCCCAGAAATGGCTACCATTGGACACATGTGTGTGTGCGTGTGTGTGTGTGTGTGTGTGTGTAACTATACTATATACATACTTCTGTTTATCAGTTCTTTCTCTGTTTGCAGATAACATCTTCCTTCATAGGTCCTTTGGAGTTAATTTGGGTATTTATAATAGTCAAAATGACTTACTCAAAGTTGTTCTTAAAACAATATTGCTTTTACTATATAGATCTTTTCTTGTCTTTTTAATTTTTTCTTTTTCTAGTTTTTTTTTTTAGTTGCATACCCAATTCATTGATCTATTCTTTCTCTTGTTTATTGATGTGAATACTTAGGGATATAGATTTCCTACTAAGTACTGTTTTGGCTGCATCCCACAAATTTTAGTATGTTATTTCATTGTTGTCATTGTCTTTAATTAAATTATTTCTTTCTGTGATTTATTCTTTGACCCACTCATTCTTTGGGATTAAATTATTTAGTTTCCAATGTACTTTTTGTCTACACTTCCAAGGTTCTTTTGTAACTTCCATTGCATTATAGTCCCAAAAGGGTGCACTTAATATTTCTGCTTTTGTGCACTTATTTATAAGTTTTTTATGTCTTAATCCATAGTCAATTTTTGTAAAAGTGCCATATATAGCTAAGAAAAAGTATAGTCCTTTCTATTCCCATTCAATTTTCTCTAGAGGTCTATCATATCTAACTTTTTAGAAATTCTATTCATCTCTTTAACTTCTTTTTTAATGGTTAGAATTATCCAACTTTCAGAGGGGAAAGTTGCAGTCCCCCAATTGCATAATTTTACTGTTTATTCCCTCCAGTAGGGGCAACTCAGTGGCACAGTGGAGAGAGTGTCAGCCCAGGGTTAGGAGTTCAAATCTGACTTCAGAAATTTGCTAGCTTTGTGATACTGGGCAAGTTGCTTAACCCTGTTTGCCTCAGTTCCTTATCTGTAAAATGAGCTGGAAAAGGAAACAAGCAGACAACTCCAGTGTCCTTGCCAAAACCAAAACAAAACAAATAAGGCCACAAAGAGTCAGACATGACTGAAAAACAACTGAACAACAAATTTCCTCCTGTAATACATTTAACTTTTCCTTTAAGAATTTGGATGCTGTACCATTTGGTGTATATATATTCAGTGTGCATATTTCTTCATTGTCTATGGTAAATTTGAGCAAAATGTAATTTCCCTCATTATCTCTAAATTACCCTATTTTTGCTTTGCCTGAGATCATGATTGCTACCTCTGCATTTTTTACTTCTGCTGAAGCATAATAGATTCTGCTCTAGCCCTTTATTTTAATTCTGTGTGTTTCAGTTGTAAGTATGTTTCTAGTAAACAACATATTGCTGGATTTTGGTTTCTAATCCATTCTGCTATCCTCTTCTGATTTATAAGAAAGTTAATTCAATTCACATTCACAATTATAATTGTTGCATCTTTCCTTCCATCCTATTTTCTTCTGTTTATCCTTTTTCTTTTATTTCCCCTTTCCCTCCTCAAAAATCTGTTTTGCTTCTAACTATCACCTCTCTTAATCTGCCTTCTCTCTTACCACAACCCTTACCCCTTTTTCTTATCTCTTTATCTTCCTACTTCCCTTTTAGGTAAAGTAGATTTCTACATTCAACTGAATGTGTGTGTGTGTGTGTGTGTGTGTGTGTGTGTGTGTGTGTGTGTGTGTGTATGTATCCTTATCTATTTAACCAGTTCAGATGAGAGAAATGTTTGGTTCAAGTGTTGCCTGCCCCCCCCATTTCTATTTTTCCCTCTGTTTCTAAGATATCTAGGCAATTTTCTTTTATAATTTCTTCAAATACGATATCTTAGGCTCTTTTTTTTGATCCTGGTTTTCATATAGTTCAATAATTCTTAAATTACTACTCCTTTGTATATTCTCTACATCAAATTTTTTATAATATATATTACATTTTCTTCTATTTTTATTATTTTTCCTTTGTTTTATTGTTTCTTGATTTCTCAGAGTCATTAACTTCCACTTACCCAATTTTAACTTTTAAGGAATTATTTTCTTCAACGAGTTTTTGTACCTCTTTTTCCATTTGGTTAATTTTGCTTTTTAAAGAGTTATTTTGTACCTCTTTTATCATTTGACCGATTCTTTTTTTTAAGGTTTTATTTTCTTCATATTCTTTTGTGCCTCCTTTACCAAGCTGTTAATTCTCTTTCCCTAATTTTCTTATATTTTTTCTATTTCTTTTTCCAATTTTTCCTCCTAATTTTATTTTTAGCATAAAAAAGAAAAACTAAATCTTTGTGACAAATATACATAGTTAAGCAAAGGAAGTTCATACATTTACTACATATCTCATTCTGAACATTGAATCTGTCAGGAGTGGGTAACCTGCTGGTGCTATGAAATCATGGTTGTTCATTTCATTGGTTAGAGTCCTTAAGTCTTTAAGAGTTGCTCATTTTTACAATTTAACTATTATACAAATTGTTTTCTTGGTTCTGCTCACTTCACTCTGCATCAACCTTGTCAGATGTTTCTGAAATTGTCTCTCTTCATTTTTTAAAATACAATAGAATTTCATCACATTGATACATCCTTAATTTTTCCAGCCATTCTTCATTTGATGGGTACCCCTTTGATTTCCAGTTCCTTACTGTCATAAAAATAACTGCTATAAATATTTTTGTACATATAGCTCTTTTTCCTCTTTCATGGATATCTTTTAGGGGTATAGTTCTACTGTAGCATTGCTGGTAGCTTAGTAAATTTTGGAGCATAGCTCCAAGTTGTTTTCCAGAATGGCTGTAACAATTTATAGATTCAACAACAGTACATATTTTTCCCCTCCAGCATTTCCCATTTCCCTTTTTTGGTCATGTTTGCTAATCTGATAAGTATGAGGTAGAGATTCAGGATTTCTTTAATTTGCATTTCTCTTGTTGGTTTAAAACTTTTTTTTCATACAAGAACTATCCCTTCATAGCCTTTGATCATTTATCAATTATGGAATGACTCTTATTATTATAAATTTGAATCAGTTCCTAATATGTCTTGGAAATGAGACTTTTATCAGAGAAATTTACTGGAAAGATTTTCACCAGTTAATTGCTTTACTTTTCATCTTAGTTGCATTGAATTGTTTTTTACAAAACTTTTACATTTTATTTAATGAAAACTGTCTTCTCTTTCTTTTCACTGACTGTCTTTCTGAAAACTCTGGTCCCTTATCTCTTGATTTCCTTGACCTTCTTTAAAATTCAGCTTGAACAGTCTAAATGAACTGGAAGAATATTTACAAAAATATAAATTGCCAAAATTAAGAAGAGAGGAAATAGAATACTTAAGTAATCCAATCTTAGAAAAAGAAATTGACCAAGCCATCAATGAGCTCTCTAAGAAAAAATTCCCAGGGCCAGATGGGTACAGAGTCAAGATGGCAGCGTAGAAACAGGAAAACTCCATGAACTCCCCCTATAACCACCTCAAATACCTACAAAATATCACTCTAAACAAATTTTAGAGGTACAGAACCCACAAAGTGACAGAGAGAAACAAATCTCCCACTGAAGGCAGCTCAGCAGGTGGACAGAAAGGGTCCATCACAGAGTAGTGGGAACTGAACCCAGCCCAGCATGAGCCCATGGTTTTAGGCCCAGGGAGGCCCAACCAGCAATGGCTGGAGCTGACTTCAGGAGAGTGGATCACCAGCAGCTGTGGCAGTTTCCAGAATTATCAACCCAAAAATGCCAAATTCAAAGTAAAAGGTCAGTGTGGACTCTGTGGGAACAGGGGGACCAAGAGCTCAGTCTGGCCATTGCCCCTGGGGCAAGAAGACTAGAAGTGGTGGAGGCACTGTGGCCATAAAGCCACCTCCACATGGCTACTTCAAAGCTCCTGGCCTGCAGATCATAAGGGGACCAAGCAACTGTTCAGAGGGTAATCACTCTTGCTTTAACCTGCTTGGATCTGAATTGCAATCTTGGGTAGAGGTCCTGGCGTGTGTGACCAGTGAGCCAGAGCTGGTGGGGGCCATAGAGAGGACACCCAACTAATAGCTCTGGCAGCTGTGAAAACCCCAGTGATTTGAGACAAAGTTCTCCTCTCTGGAAGCAGAGTTCTACTGTGGCAAAGAGCTCAAAAGTCAAGTAAATGAGTGGCAACATGAGCAAGCAAAGGAAACAAAGCAAGCACAGCAATCAAACCTTAGATTCCTTTTTTGAGGACAAAAAGGATCAAAGCATGGAACAGGAGGAAGACAACACAGTCAGAACTCCTGCACCAAAAACTTCCAAGAAAAATACAAACTGGTTACAGGCCATGGAGGAGCTCAAGAAGGGTTTTGAAAATCAAGTAAGAGAAGTAGAAGAAAAATTGGGAACAGAAATGAGAATGATGCAAGAAAATCATGAAAGGAGAGTCAACAACCTGACTGAAGAAAATAGACTATAAAATAAAAAATAGACTAACTTGAATGGCAAAAGAGGCCCAAAAAGCCTTAAAAAGCCACATTTGCCAGATGGAAAAAAGAATTTCAAAAGCTTTCTGAAGAGAATAATTCCTTTAGAATTAGATTGGAGCAAATGAAAGTTAATGACTTTATGAGAAATCAAGATACTATAAAACAGATCCAAAAAAATAGAAGGCAATGTGAAATATCTCATTGGAAAAACCACCTACCTGGAAAATAGATCCAGGACAGACAATTTAAAAATTGTTGGACTGCTTGAAAGCCATGATCAAAAAAAGAACCTAGAAAGCATACTTCAAAACATTCTCAAGGAAAATTGCCCTGATATTTTAGAATCAGAGGGCAAAATAGAAATTGAAAGAATCCACCAATCACCTCTTGAAAAAGATCCCAAAAAGAAAACTCCTAGGAATATTATAGCCAGGTTCTGGAGTTCTCAGATCAAGGAGAAAATATTACAAGCAGCCAAGAAGAAACAATTTGAATATTGTGGAAACACAATCAGGATAACACAGGATCTAACAGCTTCTACATTAAGGGATCAAAGGGCTTGGAATATGATATTCCAGAGGTCAAAGGAGCTAGGATTAAAACCAAGAATCACCTACCTAGCAAAACTGAGCATAATGTTTCAGGGGAAAATACGGTCATCCAACGAAATAGAGGACTTTCAAGCATTCTTGATGAAAAAACCAGAGTTGAATAGAAAATTTGATGTTCAAATACAAGAAGAAATAGAAGCATGAGGAAGGTAAACAGGGAAAAGAAATCACAAGAAACTTATCAAAGTTGAACTTTTTACATGCCTACATGGAAAAATGAACATTGTAACTTATGAAACTTTTCTCAGTATGAGGATAGTTGAAGGGAATAATAAATGTGTGTGTATCTATATACATATATAGATATAGATATGTCTATATAGGAAGGTATATATGTGTATAAATACATATGTGAGTGTATGTATATATGTGTACATGTATACATAAACAGAGGGCACAGGATCAATTGAATAGGAAGGGATGATATCTAAAAAATAAAATTAAGAGGTCAGAGAGGAATATAATGAGAGGAGATAGGGAGAGACAAAATAGGGTAAATTATCTCATATAAAAGAGGCAAGAGAAAACTTACAATGGAGGGGAAGAATAGAAAGGCAAAAGGGAATGGGTCAACCTTACTCTCATTGAATTTGGCTTAAGGAAGGAATAACATACACACTCATTTGGGTATCTTACCCTATAGGAAAGTAGGGGGGAAGAGGATAAGAGGGAGGATGATAGAAGAGAGGGCAGATTGCGGGGTGGAGAATAGTTAGAAGCACACGTTTTTGAAAAGGGACAAGGTCAAAGTAGAAAATAGAACAAGTGGGGTGCAGGATAGAATGGAGGGAAATATAGTCAGTCTTTCACAATATATCCACTATGGAAATGTTTTGCATAACTACACATGTACAATCTATATGGAATTGCTTATCTTCCTAGTAAGGGTGGGTGACAAGGGAAGAAGGGAAAGAATCTGGAATTCAAAGTTTTAAAAATCGAATGTTTTAAAAAATTATTATTATTATTATTTTTACATGCAACTGGAAATAAGATATATAGGCACTGGGGTATGGGGATCCATCTTGCCCTACTGGAAAGTCAGAGGGGGGATAGGGAAAGATAAAGGAGAGAGCAGATAGACCATTTTCTGTAATGAATTTTCATGCAAAAATTTTAAATAAGACACTGGAAAAAAGATTACAGCGATATGTCACAAGGATCATACACTATGACCAGGTAGGATTTATATCAGGAATGCAGATCTGGTTCAATATTAGGAATTTTATCAGCATAATTCACCATATCAATAACAAAACCAACAGAAATCATATGATTATCTCAACAGAAACAGAAAAGGCCTTTGACAAAACCCAACAGCCATTCCTGTTAAAAACACTAGGGAGAATGAGAATAAATAGAGCTTACCTTAATGTGATAAGTAATGTTTATCTAAAACCTTCAGCAAGCATAATCCATAATGGGGATAAGCTAGAAGCCTTCCCAATAAAATCGGGGGTGAAGCAAGGATGCCCATTAGCACCACTATTATTCAATGTTATGCTAGAAATGTTAGCTACAGCAAGAAATGAGAATAAGCAATAAGGAAACAAAACTCTTTGCAGATAATATAATGGAATACTTAGAGAATTCTGGAGAATCAACTAAAAAACTCGTTTAAATAACTAACAACTTTAGTAAAGCTGCAGGATACAAAACAAACCCATGTAAATCATCAGCATTTCTATATATTACCAACAAAATCCAGCAGCAAGAAATAGAAAGAGTAATTTCATTTAAAATAACTGTAGACAATAAAAAATATTCGAGAGTCTACTTGCCAAGATAAACCCAAGAACTATATGAGCACAATTTTAATACAAATAAAGTCAGATCTAAACGACTGAAAAAATCCTAATTATTTATGAGTAGACTGAATCAGTATAATAAAAATAACAATTATATCTCAATTAATTTGCTTATTCAATGCCATACTAATCAAACTACCCAAAAATTATTTTATAGAACTAGAAAAAACAATAACAAAATTCATCTGGAAGAACAAAAGGTCAAGAATATTAAAGGAATCAATAAAAAAAAAAAAAGGAATATGGCCTAGCAGTACCAGATATCAAACTGTATTATAAAGCAGTAATTATCAAAATGGTATGATACTAAGAAATAGAGTATTGCACCAGTGCAATATATTAGGTACATAATACTCAGTATTAAGTGTCCATAGTAATCAAGTTTTTGATAAACTCAAAGATCCAAGCTTTTGGGACAAAATCTCACTATTTGACAAAAACTTCAGGGAAAACTGGAAAGCAGTATGACAGAAACTAGGTACAAATCAACATCTCATACTGTATACCAAGATAAGGTCAAAATGGGTATATAATTTATGTATAAAGGGTGATATCATGAGCCAATTAGGGATGGGTAGGAAGAATCTTTAACCAAACAAGAGACAAAGAGAGCATCATTAGTTGTAAAATTGGTAATTTTTATAATGTCAAATTAAAAAGATTTTGCACAGATAAATTGAAAGTAGTCAAGATTAGAAGGAAAGCAGAATATTGGCGGGGGGAGGGAAGGAGGAATTTTACGGCCAGTTTCTCTGATGAATGCCTCATTTCTCAAATGTATAGAAAACTGATTCAACTCTAAGAATATGGCATTGTTGGTGGAGTGGTGAACTAATTCAACCATTCTGGAGAGCAATTTGGAACTATGCCCAAAGGGCTATAAAACTACAGCAATACCTGTACTAGGTTTATATTCCACAGAGATCTTTAAAAAAGGAAAAGGACGTATGTATACATGAATATTTATAGCAACTCTTTTTGTGGTGGCAAAGAATTGGGAATTTAGGGGATACTCATCAAGAGGAGAATGATTAGACAAGTTGTAGTATATGATTTTGATGAAATACTATTGTGCTATAAGAAATGATGAGCAGATTGCTTTCAGAAAAACCTGGAAGGCTTTATGTGAACTGATACAAAGTGAAGCAAGCAGAACCAGAATACTGCAAACAATAATAGTGATGTTGTATAATGATCAACTGTGAATGACTTAGTTATTCCCAGTAACACAACGATCTAAGACAATTCCAAAGAACTTGTGATGAAAAACACTACCCATCTCCAGAAAAATAATTGACAGAGTCTGAATGCAGATTTAAAGCATACTTTTTTAACTTTATTTTTCTTGTTATTTTTTTTAGTCTGTGTTTTCTTTCACAGCATGGATAATATGGAAATGTGTTTTGTATCACTACATATGTATAATTGATATCAAATTGCTTGCCTTCTCATTGAGGGAGGAGGAGAAAGAGGGATGGAGAGAATTTGGAACTCAAAAATTTTAAAAATATTAAAAATTATTTTTCACGTGTAATTTGAAAAAGTAGAATATAAAATTTAAAAATAAAAATTACAGTTGGGAAAGGTTTAACAAAAACAAAAATACAGTACGACAACAACAACAAAAGAAAGACTAAGTCATCTGATAGAGCTGTCTGGAGCCAGATAGTTTCTACAGCTACTGGAATCTTCTGCCACAGTTTTCTGGGCTTATTGTCCTCTAAAAATATCTGTGTCCTGAGAAAAGGGAATACCTTTCACAGGCACCTGGGTTGTCCTTTACTACTCTCTCTAGCTTAAGAGAAGGGGAAAGGGAGACTTTTGCAGCTATTTTCAGCAATGCTGCTTAACCAAACTACCTTTTATCTGGAAACAATAATCTACATACTACAATGACACCTAGAAATGACACGACAATCTAAAACAACCCTCCTAGTTGTAATAAATCCTTATATAACTCTAATGATAAACCTGTTGTAGCTGTTGTTCTTCAGTTGTGGGTGACTCTTTGGGACTCAGGGCACCATACTGTTCATAACACTAGACTGGTTTGCCGTTTCCTTCTCCAGTGAATTTAAAGTAAACAGACATTAAGTGTTTGAGGCCACATTTGAACTCGGGTCTTCCTGACTACAGGCCCACCCAGCTACCTACTAATACGAAACTTAATATAATAAACTCTAACATAACTTACAACCCGAGTGACTGCCAAGTCTAAAACTTCCCTCATCACCACTCCCACCCTTAGTTTTGTTTCCCTCTACGAGAATATAAGCTCTGTGGGGACAGTAACTCTCTCCCTTCTATATTCGTGTCTCCAACATATAGCATTGTGCTTGTCACACAACAGATGTTGACTCCATGATTGTTGATTGACAAATGAGCTTGTTTTTTGTTAATAATAATAGCACCTACATATATTTGAAAAATGCACAAATGTGTATATATTTAATTGTATGAATCTAATATTTTCATTTCATTTTATTAACTTTATTTTATTTTATTGATATTTAAGTGAACACAGTGCATTTCTTTGTTGCACCCCTGACTTTATTGGAAAGGATTCTAGTTTATCTTCATTAGGTATAATTGCTAGCTCTTGGATTTAGATAAAGACTTTTTATCGTATTAAGGAAAGTACATTTATTCCTATGCTTTCTAAGATTCTTAAGAGAAATGAATGCTTTTTGCTGAAAAGTTTCTTCTGAATATATGGATAATACTCACATGATCTTTTTTGTTTTGTTATTAACACAGTTAATTAAGATTAGAGTTTTCCTTGTATTGAACCAACCCTGTACTTTTGGCATTGACACAACCTGCCGTAGTGTATAATCTTTGCGATATGTTGCTGTAGTCTCCTTCTATCAATATAATCACATCATCTCCATTATTTTTGTTATATATTTGTATATAAATTTATGTATTTGTAATATAGTTAATTAAGCTTATAGTTTTCCTCATCTTAAATTAACTCTGTACTCTCAGTATAAATACACTTTGTCATGGTATATAATCTTTGTGATGTTGCTCTAGTCTCCTTGCTAATAATTTATTTTAAATATTGAATTCATGTTCATGAGGGTTATTGGCCTATAGCTTTCTTTTTTAAGTTTTGATTGTCCAGGTTTTATGAACATATCTTTGTCACAGAAGGAATATGGTAGGACTCTTAATTTTGCTATTTTTGCAAACAAGCTTATGTAATATTGGAATTGATTGTTCTTTAAATGTTTGATAGAATTCAGTCGTGAATCCATCTGGTCCTAGAATTTTTTTTTTTTTTGAAATTTATTTATGGCTTATTCAGCATCTTCCTCTGAGATTTGGTTGTTTAAATTATCTATTTCTTGTCCTTTCAATTTGTGTATTTAATATTTTTGCAAATGTTCATTACGCCATTTAAGTTGTCCATTTTATTGGAATGTAATTGGGCAAAATACTTTTTAAATGAAATCCATTATTTCATCATCATTTATTGTAAATTCTCATTTTTCATTTTTGATACTAGTAATTGTGTTTTCCTTTTTCTTTTTTTTAAACAAAATTAACTAATGGCTTATCTATTTTACACAGTTATTCTTTAAAACAATATTGCTGTTACTGTATACAACGTTCTCTTGGTTCTACTCATTTCACTCTTCGTTATTTCCTGCAAAGTCTTTCCATGTTTTTCTAAAACCAAGCCGCTCATCATTCCTTACAGAACAGTAGTATTCCATTGCAAGCACATACCACAACTTATCCGCCCATTCCCCAATTGATAGGCATCTCCTAAATTTCCGGTTCTTTGCTACCACAAAGAAAGTTGCTATAAATGTTTTGCTATAAATAAAATTCTATATTTATATATATGTACACACAGACAGACAGATAGATAGATATAATGCTATAAATAAAAAAATGAAACAATTTGTTTCATTTTTACCTTTTTACCCAATAGGAGAACATTCCCTTACTTTCCAATTTGGGGATCCCACACGAAAAAAACTTTGCTTTAAATATTTTTGCTTTTATAGATCGTTTTCTTCTTTCTTTAATTTCTTTGTGAGTAAAGACTCAGTGTATGGTAAATAAGCTGAGCCCAGGATGTGCACAGTTTGGTGACTTTCTGGGCACATTTCCAGATTATTTTCCAGAATAGCTGGACCAATCCACATTTCCACCAACGAT
>JAQQSU010000970.1:0-16166 GCA_028627135.1 Pseudochirops cupreus | reverse complement strand
AATTTTTGAATGTAGTTAATAATGCAGACAAAATTTGAATGTAGGTTCTTTTAATCCATAACTCAGGGCTCTTTTTCCTGTGTTATACTAGCATCCAACAGGGGGACCAAGTAAACAAACTGTGGATGTTTAATCCTGAGAAGAGAACTGTTGCAAATAGCCTAATGTTTGAAGGAGTATGATATGGAGGAGCAATTAAGCTTACTGTGCTTGACAAAAGTATAAAACTAGGTAGAAACTACTGTTTTTGAGGGGTTCTGACTCAGGTCAGCTTCCTAGTAGTTTAGATTAAATATTGCAACAAAATGAGACAATTACAAGTCATGTATTTGTTAACAAAAATATATGTATTCAGGAATATCAGGAGATGGTTATTTAGTGAATACAAGAAATGAGGACACTGCAAGATGATTCAGTTGAATGAGGCTCTGATGACATAGTTACCATTGTGTTCCACTAGCTATGCATCTAGAGCACTCTTGGAACTCTTTGTGATGTCTTTGTTCTTAGATAACCAAAATGTGCTGTCAATAGCCAAAACCTAGTTTCTTCAAGAAATCAAAACTGGAGGAGAGGTTAAATATCTTTAGTGGAAAAAAAATTGTTTAACATCAGTGGGAGAATGGATTAAGTTATTGCTCTTACCACATCAAACCCTTTGAAGGTAAGTTGCCTAAGGTCTCCTAGAGGATTTTACAATATTTCAATTACTTCAGGGTTTAACTTTGACCTCTAGTATTTTAGGGCCCTGATACAGGCAACACTAAAAGATAAAGTAAAAACAAACAAACACAATAGTTTCCAAAAGATAAAGTAAAAACAAAAAAAAAACAAACACTAAAAGATAAAGTAAAAACAAACAAACAAACACAACAGGATTGAATTTGAGGATGTTCCAAGAAAGACCAAGTCTCACATTGAAACCATCAGATCCAGATGGTGGGTATTGGTCAATGGGTTTTTGTAATGGTAATTAATTTAAATTTGAAGACCTCTTTTTTGTTATGTGAAATAAGCAGATTCTTAGTCCTTAGTAGCTAAGGGCTAAGTACCTCTGTGAAAGACACAGAAGGTGTGAACTCTGTCTCCTGTTGTTGACATAATAGGAAAGGGTTGGCTGAGACAGGAAGCCTGTGTGTGTGTGTGTGTGTGTGTGTGTGTGTGTGTGTGTGTGTGTGTGTTTAAGAAGAGCCCAGAAGAGAGACACTCAGAATCAAGAATTTTCCTCCTGGAGGCTCCTGGTGGAGGGAGTAGAATTTTCCCAGCATCTGGAAGCTGGGCTGCTACTTGCTGGACTGAGAACTGAGTTGGAGTTTTCTTGAGACCAGAATCTGGTGAATGCTAAAGTTGCTGAGAAGAAGGCCTTCTGGAAGGCTGAGATCTCTTGCCAAGAAGGCCACCTGGAAGGCTGAAGTTTCTTCTGGGTACTAAGGCCAGCCAAACTGCTGGAGGACTGAAGAAGCATAACCAGGTATGATTTTGTCTGTGGCTTGGTTGATCCTTGAGTTCCTGGCAACAGAAGTTGTGAAGGTTTTGAGATGTGCTGGACCCTGTGAACTTCAGTGTGTAGCAAGAACTGCCTGGAGGACTGGACAAGAACCTGGGAGCTATCTGTCTCTGAATCCAGGTGACTGTTTGGTTGATTCAGGTAGGAGCTGCAACCATGGAAGGGGATCCAGGGCATCTGAGGGATCACCTCAAGTCAAGATGAAGAAAAGGCTTCTCGTTGGATATTGAATGCATGATGAAATTGAAATTTACTAGAGACAGAGGAGTGGGGGGAGAAATATAAAAGACTGTATGTGCACTTGAGGAATTTATCATCTAATGAGACAGCCAAACTATAAATAGTTGTGTACAAATAAGTTATTCTCAGGACAAATAGGCAATAATTGATAAAAGGAAAGTACTGGAACTAAGAGGAGTCATGAAATCCTGTAGATTCTGGGATTCCTATAAAATGTAAGGTTTTAGCAGTAACTTCAAGGAAGCTAGGGAAGCTAAGAGACAGAGATGAGTAGAGAGAATATTTAACGCATAGGAACTGAAAAGAGAAAATGCTTAGAGTAGAAAGATGAAGTATTTTGTTCAAAGAACAGCAAAGAGGTGAGTATCACTGGATGTAAGAGTATATGTGAAGGGGGTTAGATGTAAAAAGAATAGTGTTAAAACAAGGTGGAGCAGTTATGAAGAGTTTTACACTCTAAATATAGGATTTCATATTTGACTCAGGAAGTGGTAGAGAACAATTGGTGTTCACTAAGTAGTGGGGTGGAATGGTCAGACCTGAATTTTAGGAATATCACATCGACAGTTAAGTGGAATATGAACTGGTGTGGGAAGGGATTCCTTCTTGTGAGGGTGGGAAAAAGAACAAGAGTTGTGCAATGTTCATGGAATACTTTACTGGTAGCAATGTGAAGGGGTCAATCAGCTTTACACTATAGTAACCAATTGGATACAGTTGGCTTACCTTTTGTAACTGTTCATCCCAGTGTCCATTCATGTACCTGACATGCCTTTGGGATCATTGATCTAATATCAGTTCTGTTGTCCACTTCCTTTGAGCCTGAATCTATGCTTGCTGTTCTCCATTGATGCTGGGTCCTTTGTCTCTGCCCAACGCCTGCTGCTACCTACTGCCACTGGGGCCCGCTTCTCTGCCTGTTGCCCCTCAACTGCCATAGTGACCCACAACTCTGAACCTGGACAGCATTACAGAGAACATTCCCTCTTCCTAATTGGTCAAGATCAAATACTACCCCTTTTTTTCTGGTCTGGTGAACTGCCTCAAATATGTCCTGAGCTATTCTGTCCTATGCTTTGGATGGAGTTTTGCTGTCAGCTTGAGCATCATTAAGCTGCCTGCAGTTGGGTTTGGACTCTTCTCTGTTATGGCAGGCACTACTTTCCCTTCATCCTCCCTACTTCTACTCTCCATTCTCTCCCCTCTATGCAGGGAGTTTCTTCAGGACTGTGCTGCTACTGCTGTCCTATGCTCAAAAGAGTTTCTCTGCGTGCTACTACTACTAGGACCGGATTCTGCCTTTTTATGCTAGGAGAAAGATACAAACAGCTCTTTTTATTTTTTTTAACAAAGTCAGAAGTTCTTTTGGTTAGTTCATGTATTCTACTCCCCATTTTCAAACATTAGTCATTCCTTTTGGAATTGGAAAAATGTTTGGGACCTCAATTAAAGCTATGAAAGTGGTCCTTACAGAAAGGTCCAGAAAGAATTAGGGTTCACAGTTCAGTGCTGAAAGTGGATTTTTTTTTACTGAAGTAGCATTTCTCCTTGTCTCTAGCCCATTAAATGAGGTTCAGGTATTGCAGTTGTCCATATACCATATTCAGAAATGTCTTTGCGATCCTGGGGAGAATTCAGCATTGTCTTATATATTGACTGCCAGATGAATTGCTCCAAATCATCACAACAAAATCCACATGGCAAAATTTCTGTTGGACTTTCAAATTACAAATTTTAAAAAATGAAGTCAAAATGGTTTATTCAGCATGGTTGGAGACAATGCTACAACTCCAGGGATCTACTTTGGTTTGCATGCTCTCACTGTAAGAGTACCTCATGTCACCCTCAATGACTGATTATATTCACATACAATTATAGGATTAAGGACAGCTTTTTCAGCTGCATTGTCATTTAAAACAAAAAGAAAACTCAAACAATCAAAACCACACAGTATGACTCCCTTAAGGCTAAGAAGGACTTTTCTTTCATCAGATTTCCAATGAAGCAATTAAATGATGGTGACAATTAATAATGCCATCTACTCCCAGCAAGGGCTAAGCAATGATAGTTTTTTTCCCTAAGTTTGTCCTTTCTGAATGCAAGGGAAAAAATCTTTCTTTATCCCTCAAAATAAAATTGTTCAGATCAGTTCTGAAGGTAAACAGGTTTCCTTTAAGTCCCAACTAAATCCAATTTTCTACAGGAAGCCTTTCCCAACCCTTTTTAATTCTATTGTCTTCCTTTTCATATTTTTTCTTTATGCTGTGCATAGCTCACTTGTATATGTTTGTTTTCTTGTTATCTCTTCTATTACATTTTGAGCTCTTTGAGGTCAGGGATTGTCTTTTGTCACTTTTTGTATCCCCTGTGCTTAACCCAGTGCCTGATATATAATATAATAATTAATAAAAGTAAGACAATGGAATTAAGAAAAAAACTTTTATTATACATAAAAGCTTATTGACTAAGTTGACTTCTAAGGAGAAGCATTAAAAGAATATGAAGGAGTCATAGTACCAGGCTGGTAAGGCAAATTTAGCTGGAGAACCTGAAACACAAGTAATCATAATCATCTTGAAAGTACAATTCTTAAGGACATAAAGTATACTTAAATTAGTCTCTCCTTAATGAATAGACTCAACTGGTCTAGCATCTCTAGAAGCTTCACTAAAATACCACCAGAAGCTGATCTGGGTTCATCTCCTTTTGTATTGCCCATTTCTCAATTCAATGAGCTAATTATGTTCAAATTTTTATCAACTATACTAGTTATTGTGGTTTGGTTGTGTGTGAGATGAAAGAGTTCAGAGTCTGACTCTAAGGTCAGAATAGGTCTTTATTCTTTCTCATGAGAAAGGATTCTGCTCCCGTTGCCCCAATGACAGCAGGGAGAGAGAAACAGGTAGAAGCCAGTTCATGGTTATATAATCTTCCAGTGCAGAAACACAAATCCCCCAACTGGCCTTCACTCTTATTGGTGGGGGCCTGACCCACAACCTAAGCATGGGAATCTCTTTGAGACAAAGGACCCGGAAACACGTGGGTGTCCAATGAAAGTAGTCTTAACCTTATTTGACATATCTTCTGCTGAGTTGGCTCTGGGGGAGTGTCTCCATTGCTCTAAGCCCCAGATTGCTTGAAGGTCAGGTGACCTAACCCTAGGCCTAGTGAATACTGAAGCCATTCTAGATTTGATTTTTCAGAATGGGGAAACTTCACTATAAATTATCCCTCAAAGTTGAGACCTAGTGTTGTAATCTAGTAATTTAAGTTTGATATTGGAACAAAATGAGACATCCATAGGTCATTCCACAGTTATCAATATATATTTATTTAGCCATGGAAGAATGATTATTCAATAAGAATATTCATTGAGGATGCATCTAATTGATTTAGCTGAATGAAGCTCCCTTACCTAGCTAGCTGTTGTGATCTGTAAACCATGTATGAGAGAACTCCTGGGACTCTTTGTGGTTACTATGAACTCAGATGATAAAAAATGATGTCAATATCCTGATCCTTTAGTCCATTGGGCCAACCAAGGCTCAAGAATGGTTTCAATAACTTGAGAGAAAGTGAGGGAAGGATTAGTATATTGCTCCCACCATAGTTCCCAATAGGAAAATTTAAGATTGATTTGAGGGAGAGAATCTAGCAATTTCTTATAATTTTACATTAGCAAAATAGAAAACATTGGAAGGTAATGGATTCTGTGTCTTTGGATGTCTTCAAGCAAAGGGTTAGTGATCAGGTATATTGTCCAGGAAATTCTAGTTCACATATGAATTGGACTAGATGGCAAAGGCAGCACTTTCCAACTCTGAAGTTCTATGATTTTTTGCATAATCAAATGACTGCCCAAGAAAATTTAGCTTCACGTTTAGTTTTAAGTTAGGTCAGAAGGTGTACAATAATTTATAGTACAATCCTTGATCAGATGTAAAATTTTCCTACATGGACAAGGATGAAAACCTCAACATTTCAACCTCTCTTTGGTTCAACCCTTGCTCTGACCTACTAATTATTTCAATATCTACATTTTTGCATTTGGAAGTATAAGACATGGAACTGTTTCTTTGTTTTTCCCACCAGGCTAGTAAGTTTGCATAATTTAAGGAGGCCTAGAAAAGTTGCTTCCTTAATTAATTTTCTAGATGGCTTGGGAAAGTCAATTCCATTCTATGTATATCAATTTCCCTGTCAAGAAAATTAGACAATTGTCTCACACATTCTCCAAAGATCCTTTTTTAACTGTGAAATTCTGTGATTCAATGAAAATATCTAAGCATCAATTGTTTAACACCCAGAGTCTTCCATGGGCAACTGGGTCACTGAATTATAGTATTTTAAAGTCTATGAAGCTAAAATTCATAGACACTTTAAAAATCATCCTTTTCCTTATCTCTTCTACCTATTTTACATATAAAGGTACCCATCAAAGAGAAATTGTCAAAAGTCACTTAGCTACTTAGTAGTAGAGATGGAGTGAGAAGACAGGGAGAGTTTCACTGTCCATGTTGTGTTTTACCTTTGTATCACCAATTAGGTCTGCAGTTAATCATTAAGCATCCTGTCAGAATCCTTATGGTAAGCAGCCATTTAGTCTTACTTGACCAGGAACAGGAACCAATATGCAGTGGTAGTGTGAAAGATAGTAAATTCAGGATTTCAGTCAGTTATTCAATTTGTCACATCATAGCATTTCACACTGCATTAGCTTTGTTTTCTCTTTCTTTCCTCAAAAAGTTAATAGCTCCTCCTCTATTCTGACATGTTTGGGAAAATTCAGGAACTGGGTTGCTTTCAGATACATGGCCTTTTCCTTTTAGGGCTCCAGGTCCCATCACCCCATCAGTTATGTTAAGCCTTAATGTTGTCAGACTACATACCACCATTATTCAAGGTCCAGACGTTGCCTTTTGAAATTTTGTGGTTTGTTTACTTGTTTTCCTCTGGCTATTATTTGTCTTGAACCTCATTTGCTTGACATTCTCTACTGCTCTCATCACCTTCCTTGAGTCTTTTCAACCTGAAATGGTGACTTGGCAACCAGTTTGTTCAATTTTGCTTTTTACCTTTGCCAAAGTCTTATATCTATAAACTTCAAATTTCCTAAAATTGTGTGACATCAAGACCTTCATTTTTCTTGGCAAAACAGTTTTTTTTCTTCCCCAATAGATCCTGAGTTACCTGGTCCATGTCCAAGTAGGTACTTATTTTGATCTCTGAATACAGTCTATGATTGTTCACCTCCATGTTTTCACTCACAACCATTTTCTGTTCCTGTAAAGAATTTTCTACACATTTTAACTTGTGGATTTTCTCACTGTGCTTCAAAATCCAACTAAAATGCTATGTCATTTATGATATATTTTATGATTCCTCTTTTCATAATAGATTTTTGTCTAAAACTCTCATCTTTGTGCATTATAATAGAAATCACATTACATTTATAGTTAGGTAATGGGATGAATAAAATAATTTTGAGAAACAAAGTTTTGGGGTAAATTATAATACATTTTATCAATGATGAACAGCAAGTGATTGACAAAAGAGGTGTATTATCCTGTCATTGGCCAAAAGGGAAACATTCTACTTCTTAGGGTTCGTATGCCTATGAATGAGAAATGTTCCAGCAGACAGCAATCAACTCTTATTGGTTAATAATTAATGAGAGATGGATTTTACAAAGAGAAGTGAGGGACCAATGAGGGGCTTAGAGTGAATCACTTGACTCTAGTACAAAGAAACTATCCCTATGCCTAGGCTATCCCCAGCCTTGGACAATTTAGAAAAAATGATCCATCTCCATCCCTGCTCATTTGAGTGGAATTCACCTTAGGCTAGAGATTCCTTCCAAGGCCAGGTGGGGTCAGAGAGAGGAAAATGTTATCTCAACCTTCAGAGATTGAGGTTTTGAAATGAAGATAACAGAAAAAAAAGGGGGCGAGGAACTCTGGATCACACCATATCACTGACTATTAATAATCATTTTTCTCACTGATCACACATCACACATCAGTGATCACTGATTTAAAATCTTGCCTCTAACATTTACTGGAAATGTGTCAATGGGAAAGTCTTAGAATCTCTGATCCTGTTTCCTTATCTATAAAATGGAGAAAATGATGTTTTACTTCACAGAGCTGCTGTGAAGAACTAGTGAGATAACGTTTGTAAAGTGATTTGAAAATATTTAAGCGTTACGTGAATATCAATGATCATTAGTATTACCATCATCAAAAAGCATATTGTCTAAATAGACAATAAAATGCCTAGAATCACATATGTTAGAAAGCTTTAAAAATGTTTTAGAAATAATAATAACTGAATTCATTTGAGGTTTTAAATATTTTTAAATTTGAGTTTTTAAATATTTTTAAATCACTTTATATGCATTATCTCATTTGAGCCTCACAACACACCTAAGAAGTAAGGGTTGAATTAATTATCCTTCTCATTTTATAGACATGAAGGCTGAAAATGAGAGCGGTTAAACCCCTTCATGGTCATATAACTAATAAGTGTCTGAGAAGATTTAAACCCAGATTTTCTGGAATCCTAGTCCTATATTCTATCCACTATGTCATGCTGACAATCCATAAGAATGGGAACCATAGTTTATATGTGAGCTTTATATCTCCTCCAGTGCTTAGCATGGTACTCTACATAGAGAAAGTGATCAATAAAAGTTTGTAGAATTGAAATGAGTCAAATATCACACCCTCTACACTCCTAGAAACAAGTATTTCTTCCACTCTTTCTGCCAATGATGCCGTCATTATTCTAGTCATTCAGGGTAGAAACCTTAGAGCCATTATTGACTCTTCCCTGTCCTTCATCCATCATAGCTAATCAATAGCCAAGTCCTATAACTTTTCTTTCCAAATGTCCCCCCTTTTGGTCGTTTTTATTCTGCTGCCACACTCATTTAACACTGCTTACACATGAAGTGATTGTGATTACTTCCTGCTGCTTTAACCTAGGTATTCAGCAGGTTCTGCAGATGTCCAATAATATGAAAACACTAGCACATTCATAATTAGGACTTAGCATACAAGCAAGTTGAGATTTTGAATGTGGTCAGCATGATTTTAGAATAAAAATGATGAAACAATTCTTGTCCCTCAATTTCTACCCTAAACTAAATTTTCTCATTACCTCATGCCCATGTTACTCTGACAATTCCTAGCTGACCTTCCTAATTCCAAGATTCTCCTCACATCAATAGATTTTCATATTACCAGCTGAAATACATATGTGCATATATATATACATATACATGTATGTATATATACATGTGCATAAATGTGTATATGTATATGTATATATGTGTGTTTACATATGTGTGTACATATATTGATGTTTTTCATATCTTTTTAAAGACCATTTTCATCATCTCAGCTCAGAAAACTATTAAATTTCTCTGTTTCCATTCACATCAAATATAAATTCTTTGCTCAACTTTTAAGGTGATTCATTTAAAAGGCATTCCTCCATTCATTATCTATCTTTTTAACTAATCTTATTTTTTACATTATTTATACTCTCTCTATTCAGACTTCCTTTCTGTCTTTGGAATATCCTTCCCTTTCTCTTCTTTTGCTCATGGTATCTACTTTGCCTGGCATGCCCTCTTTTATCTCCATACCCAGGTCTATTTTATATTTATTTGTTCACCTGAAGCCTTCTCTGACTACTCTTACATCACTAAATAACCTTTTCTGAATTCTGGCAATACCTACTGCTTGTGTAGCACACCATTTACCATTAATTTTTGTAGCTATTTATATTATTTTCTAGTTGTTTTATGCGCCCATCATCTCACCGCAAGTAATATTGTCATTCCATGTAAAATACTTCTAGTACATATGCAAGAATAGTTCTGCCCACAGTAGTCATTCAAGAAATGCTTAGTGATTGTACAGTACTGATCACAAGACTGTGTGTGATGGTATATTTCAGGCATGGCAGATAAAGTCTCAGGCAAGTACCTTGACATTTCCAAGATGTGATGCCTTTTTCTCTTTAATTTCATTAGTGCAATGGAAGGAGCAAGGATGGCTGTGAAGAAGCAGAAAAACTCCATGGTTCCCCACATAACCATCTCAAATAACTATAAAATATGACTCTAAAAAATTTTAGAGTTACAGAACCCAAAAAGTGACAGAGAGAAATAAAGTTCCCACTGAAGGCAGCCTGGTAGGCAGAAAGGAAATGTCCATCACAGGGCACTGGGAGCCAACCCCAGGCCTGGGTGAGCCTATGGTTTTAGCCCCAGGGTGGCCTCGACCAGCAGCCACAGTGGATGTTGGGAGAGTGGATCACCAGCAGCAGTGGCTATTTCCAGAATTATCAACACATTAATGCCAAAGAAAAAGTGAAAGGTCAGTGTGGAACTCTGCTGGTACTGGGGTCAGGTGGCAGAGGAGTGGGTGCAGCCCCTGCCCCCAAAGCCAGAAGTGGCAGAGGGGTGGTGTTCCTGATGCTGCCTCCATGTGGCTGCTTCAGAGTTCCTCACCTGCAGATCATACAAGGGCTAATCTAACATTCAGAGGGTAATCACTCTTGTTTTAATCTGTCTGCATCTGGATTGCGGTTTTGGGTGGTGGTCCTGAGGTGTGTGAGCAGTGAGCTCCCAACTAATTGGTCCAGAAGCTGCAAAAACCCCAGTGATTTGGGACAAAACTCTCCTCTCTGGAAGCAGAGATCCCCTTGGCAAAGAGCTCTAAAGCCAAGTAATTGAGTAGCAACACGAGCAAGAAAAGAAAGCAAAGCAAGCATAGCAATCCAACTTTAGGTTCCTTTATTGGGGACAAAAAGGGTCAATTTGTGGAATGGGAGGAAGACAATAAAGTCAGAACTCCTGCATCAAAAGCTTCCAAGAAAAATACGAGCTGGTTAGATGCCACGGGGGGAGCTCAAGAAGGATTTTGAAAATCTAGTAAAAGAAGTGGAGGAAAAATTGGGAAGAGAAATGAGAATGATGCAAGAAAATCATGAAAAGAGAGTCAACAATGTGAGTGAAGAAAATAACAATTAAAAATAGATTAAATCAAATGACAAAAAGAGGCCCAAAAAAGCCAATGAGGAGAAGAATGCCTTAAAAAGACCAATTTGCCAGGTGGAAAAAGAATTTCAAAATTCTCACTGAAGAGAATAATTCCTTCAGAATTAGAGTGGAGCAAATGGAAACTAATGACTTTATGAGAAATCAAGATACTATTAAACAGATCTGACCAAATGAAAAAATAGAAAGCAATGTGAAATATCTCATTGAAAAAACCAGTGACCTGGAAAATAGATCCAGGAGAGACAATTTAAAAATTATTGGACTGTCTGAGAACCATGATCAAAAAAAGAACCTAGAAATCATCCTTCAATAAATTCTCAAGGAATATTGCCCTGCTATTTTAGAACTAGAGGGCAAAATAGAAATTGAAAGAATTCACCAATCACCTCTTGAAAACGATCCCAAAAAGAAAACTCCTAGGAATGTTATAGCAAGGTTCTGGAGTTCCCAGATCAAGGAAAAAATATTATAAGCAGCCAAGAAGAAACAATTCAAATATTGTAGAAACACAATCAGTATAACACAGGATGTAGCAGCTTCTACATTAAGGGATCGAAGGACTTAGAACATGATATTCTGGAGGTCAAAGTAGCTATTATTAAAACCAAGAATCACCTATACAGCAAAACTGAGTATAATGTTTCAGGGGAAAATACAGTCATTCAATGAAGTAGAGGACTTTCAAGCATTTTTGATGAAAGGAAACAGAGTTGAATAGAAAACTTGACACTCAAATGTAAGAAGCAAGAAAAGCATGAGAAGGTAACAGGGAAAAGAAATCATAATGAACTTATCAAAGTTGAACTATTTACATACTTACATGGAAAAGCAATAATTGTAACTTATGAAACTTTTCTCAGTATGAAGATAGTTGAAGGGAATAGAAATATATATATTTATATATTTATATATATGTGTGTGTGTATGTGTGTATATACACATACATACACATTTACATACATTAATATAGGTATACACACATATATGTATACATAGATATATCTGTCTCTATAGGAGGATATATGTGCATATGAATACAAATGTGACCGTGTGTATATATGTGTATAGGTATATATAGACAGAGGTCACAGGATCAATTGAATAGGAAGGGATGATATTTAAAAGGCGAAATTGAGAGGTGAGAGAGGAATATAATGAGAGGATATGGGGAGAGACAGAATGGGGTAAATGATCTCATATAGAAGAGTCAAGGGATAACTATTACAATAGAGGAGAAGAAAAGGAAGGCAAAAGGGAATGGGCCAACCTTACTCTCATTGAATTTGGCTTAGGGAAGGAATGACATGCACACTAAATTAGGTATCTTGCTCTAAAGGAGAATAGAGGGGAAGGAGAAGAGATGGGGGATGATGGAGGGGACGGAAGGTTGAGGGGGGAGGGTGATTAGAAGCACAGATTTTTGCAAAGGGACAGAGTCAAAGCAGAGAATAGAACAAGTGGGGGGTGGGATAGGATGGATGGAAATATAATCAGTCTTTCACAATATATCCACTATGGAAATATTTTGCGTAAGTATACATACACAACCTATATTGAATTACTTATCTTTCCAGTGAAGATTGGTGATGAGGGAGGAAGGGAAAGAATCTGGAATTCAAATTTGTAAAACCAAATGTTTAAAAAAACATTATTATTATATTTTTTACACGCAACTGGGAAATAAGATATACAGGCACTTGGGTATGTGGATCCATCTTGCCCTACTTGAAAGTGGGAGGAAGGATGAGAGAGGATATAGGAGAGAACAGATTGGGGGAGAGGGTATACAGTGGGATAACTGTTTTGGGGTGGTGGGTAGGGGAAAGATGGGGGCAAAATTTGCAACTCAAAATCTTGTGGAAATGAATGATGTAAACTAAAAATAAACATAAAATTACCAAAAAATTTGTTATTGTTATGTACATATTAGCTATATACCAGATGGAAATTCATTTAACAGTTTCATGGCTACAAATAAAGGTTACTTTTTTTTTTCCTTTAAAGTCTCCATCTCCATCACTGTATCTATCCTTCTTTACAGAAACACTGTATGATATTAGAAACTGACGATAAATATTCCCAGGCCACATAGATGCAATGAAGTTTCCCTATATATTTAAGTATGAATTGTGCTGATTTCTACCCCCAAAAAATGATTTAGTACATTTTGTCAGTAGAAATCTGGCTCCTATGTGGAATCACACTTGCTAAATGAAATTTGATGTAGGGAATTTTCTACATTAAAATGACACTATTGATTTTTCATCTCAGAGACAAAAGCATTATTGCAACAGACAGGCAGAGCTATGTGATATTAACGTCATCACATAGCAAATATGATAAGAAACACCATAGGCTGGATAAAATTATGTGAACATTTAATATTAGCAATAAACTGCATGACCTTACTTGAATGCTGAACATTATTTTTTCTCTCATGACCCTTTGCTTTCTCTTAGATATTGGCAGGAATAACTATTTCCTTAGAAAATGTACCCTTTTCCCATTTAAGTTCTGGAGAAACAAATTAAAGACAGCAGACTGGATTACAAAGAAAAACTCAGCAGGAAACCCCCTTGAAGAACCACGCTGCATGTGGAGATAAACCTGAAGAATCTTGCAGCCACCTAATTAAAGTATGTGTTGAGGAGATATAGAGCTGTTCTAGGAACACTCTTTAAAAGACATAGTCTATTTTCTACTTTCTGCAAAAGTAAGAGCAACTTCAGAAATTTATCTTCTCTATAGAAATAGCCAAGAGAAAAGAAAGTATCCAAAAAAAAATTCCACTGGAACACCCACATTTGATTGACAAGGTATTTCATATGGCACGTGGGATTTTATGACATGTAGACAGCAGAAAGGAGAGTATGTTGTTCTTTATCTATTCTCTGATTTTTCCCCTGTAGGAAAATCTTGATTGTCTAGGAATAGGGAACATAAGAACATTATGAATTTGGATGATAAAATTAATTTGTCCTTTCATCTAGTTTTTATGATCATCTTTTTGCTTCCAATTGTTTAATATTTATTTATTCCCATTTACATGTAAAAACATTCTTTTTTTAAAGCTTGAGTTTCAAACTTTCTCTCTCCCTTCTCCCTCATAGAGAAAGCCAGTAATTTGATATAGGTTATATATGTGCAGTATAATCAATGAGTTAAGTGTGATTGAAAGAATAGCAAGGGAATAAGAAGATATTATCAAATAACCATACTGTCATTGATATTGGGAAAGTCATCATCATCACCCAAAACCTTTGGTATTTTCTGCACTTGGGTCCTCAGACAACTTCAAGCAAAGGGTAGCCTCCCTCACCCCAAATCACTAAGAACAATTAATAACAGGAAATGCATATATAGACACATGGGGAAATCCATTCATGAATACTACACCCTAGACCCAACTTGCTCTGTTAAAATTGTCTCACTTAGCTTCTACTACTTTATGTAAAAATGCCCCTATATTTTATATATTATATCTATTCTATTACATACTATATTACAGTCAGAGAAATTACCAGCTTGTCCCAGGCTCTGCCTCATTTGATATATTGTCTGGAGGGAAGGAGGGAAGAAGGTGGGAGAGAGGGAGAGAGAGAGAGAAAGAGAGGGAGAGAGAGAGAGAGAGAGAGGGAGAGAGAGAGAGAGAGAGAGAGAGAGAGAGAGAGAGAGAGAGAGAGAAGAGGCAGAGAAACAGAGGCAGAGAGAGAGAGAGAGAGAGAGAGAGAGAGAGAGAGAGAGAGAAGAGGCAGAAAAACAGAGACAGACAGACAAAGAGAGACAGGCAGAGACAGAGACAGAAAAAAGCTAATGTCCTCATTAGACCTATTGACAACAGCTGCTGTTTTTCTGTCTCATAAAATCAACTGCATGACCCCCCCCCCCCCCATTATGGTAAGGATGTTGATATTACAAACATTTTACGCAGAGACCCAGTGAAGTTCAATGAATAACTTGTCCATAGACACACATGCAGTTATATAAAGGGTCAAAAAAATGACATCTAATGAAAGTAGTTGACCAAGTATTCAAAATGTGGGTATTAGTACTAACATAATACTGATTTTTCTTTTTTACTTTAAATCATTCTTTTCCTCACATTTTTACAACTATATAATCCAGAAAATAATATCTATGTAACAGGAATATTATAGACAAGACAAAAACCAAACATTTTCTTGAATTCATTGGAAGAAATATTTTATATAAATTTTTTGGACTCTAGGGAACACAGTGGATAGAGGACTAGATCTGGAGTCAGGGCCTCATCCTCTTGAATTCAAATACAACCTCATATACTTACTAGCTATTGACCCTGGACAAGTTACTGAAACCTATTTGCCTTAGTTTTCCTCTTCTGTGAAATGAGCTGAAGAAGGAAGTGGCAAACCAATCCAGTGTCTTTGCCAAGAAAGCACCAAAATGGGTTCATGAAGAATCAGATAGGGACAGGATTGAATAACAAAATCAAGCCCCTTGTTGAGGTTCTGGCTTAGCTGGAACTGAGATCAGTGACCCCTGCTACTATATTTTTTTCCTAATAGCTTTGCTGTTACAGTATCCCCACATTGAAGATATTAGCTAGAAAGTTCATTTTTTGTGACCTTAAATCTAGTTAAAATGATATATGTATGTTAGTGTATAGATAGATTTCTAATGAAATATATAAAAACCTTCATTTTCTTTTCATTATTCAAGAGAAATATAGTGCCATCTTGGTATTTTTTAAAAAAAGAAACTAGATTAAGAAATCCAGATCGCTACTACTACTACTACTACTACTACTACTACTACTACTACTACTATTGCTATTGTTAATAAACTACTGCTTTGATTTGAAATGAGGAAAAAAAGTTAAAAGGCTGATAAGAAATAACTTTTACTGGGTATTTGGTCAGCGTATTATAGAGTTGATATGTTCATTTTGGCATTTTTTTTAGGGGATGTGATAGCTTTCCTCTCCTGTAAATAATCAAGTGGGCTAGCATCATGGAAAAATTCCTGACCTAATTTCAAGAGGTCATTCAACCTGCTAAGGACTAATTAAATCAGATATGTTTAAGTCATTAAAGTTATGGCCCAACAGTCTTTTTCCACTAAGTAGTCTGCTGACTCCTTATTGCTCAGGGGGCCTTGGCATCTGCATTAGCACTTTCTTCTTCAATTAATACTGATGTAGCTTCAGTAGAGTGAAAACTAATGTCATTCTACCTTTGAAGTTTTGAAAGTTAATTCATTTCTAAACTTCTCACACTCCCTGGCCTAGACATGTCAGAAGTAAATAGTGTCTTAGTCTAAGAAAGAATAAATTTCTTTTAAATGTCAATATGTATGTGTCCATAT
>JAQQSU010000097.1:34799-59209 GCA_028627135.1 Pseudochirops cupreus | reverse complement strand
GACTTTTCCCCCTGAACTAGGTAAATGATATGTTTGATTAAAGTAAAATTGTTAACCCATTTTGAGTTGCTTTCCTTCAGAAAAGCAGATCTAAGAACCTGTGCTAGCAGCCACCCTGAGTGTGCTGGGGTGCTTGCTGATACACTTCCTCAGTCTCCTCTCCTCTCTGATTGGAGGGCTAGAGAGTGGAGCACAAAACTCCCCCCAAGGCTTTCCTTTATTGAGAGCTGGACCTGGACTCCCCAGCTGTTCTGCTTTGTTTGAACTCCAAGGAATATAATGCCCCTCTCTAGATAAGCTGATCGCCTGCAATCTTATTGTTCTGATGTTCAACTCTGGTGTGAGAGCTTGCTGAGCCCTTTTTAGGGTTGCTCATTCACCTTTGATGTTCACCGGTCATTCAACTCTTGCCTGTGACTCCAAGAAGGTGTAGCATGGGTGATGGGCTAAATGTTGAGGGTAACTGACAAGTCTCAAACCCACTGTGAGTAAGGAGGATGTCTATATCAAGCGTGAAAAATATCCTCTTGTGGAATGGGAGGATGAGAACAACTTGTTCCAATGGCCATGAAGGCAGCTGAAGAAGGCACTGTGAACAGTTAGAATTTGGTCAGACATTGAAGACACCAAGGTCATCCATTGCATTCCAGGCCATCACCATTCATCCTGATTTTTGTCTTGCTACTGGACAGATGACTCTGGAATTGAGTAAGACAGACAACTTTGTGCAACTCTGCCTCACTTAAACCTAATTCACCCATAAGTCAAGGCATCACCCTGTTATGTTATTAGTCCTGTCAAAAAAGAAGAAAGAACAATAGCAGTAACACTTTCCCAACTCCTTCAGCCTTCTCTCCCTTCTGACAGGAGGGCTGAATGTGAAGTACTAAACTCCACCTAAAGCCTTTCTTTATAGAAGACCAGATCTGGACTCTACAGCTAACTTTCCACTTTTCAATAAATGAAATTACAGTAGAACCTCAGTTTATGAGTAACCTGGTTTACATATGCTTCATTGGACAAGGAAAAATTTTTCACAAGATTTGTCTTATAGCACAAACAAAAATTTGCAGTAAGAACATCATGTCTGCTTTACCACTGGCTTAGAGGTGGTAGCCAGAAGATGCTGCTCTTCCAGTGGAGATGGCACCATGGGAATAGGATAGAGTGGGGAAAGGCTCTTACTCTTTTGCTGCAGAGTCAACTGGCATTCCTCAGCTAGCCCCTGCCCCAATTGGTATTGTGCCTCACCCAACAACTCACCCAGCTCCTGAGGGCCCTCTAGAAGAGGCACTGACCCATCTTGAAAATAGTTCAGAATTTTCCCAAAATGATGCCTACTCCTTTCAATCAGCGCCCAGCCTTTGGAATCTATGAGCACCTCCATGTGGCCACTGAACACAGCTCTGAGTATGGGGTCCTGCTTGGTCAGGGTCTGCAGGGTGGTGTAGTGTAGTGAGTGCTCCCTCTCCCATTTTCAGCTTCACACTTGCTACTGGAACTCAGTGGCTTGAGATTGTAGGCGGCTCCCCCACCTATGCGTATGGCCTCAAGAGTGAAAAGTGAGGGGACCAGTGAATGGGGGGGGCCCCTCTGGACCCCAGGGGAGGAGGTGGTTGACTCTTCTCATAGGTAAAGTGAAGGTTAATTTGCTTTATTTTTGGTTTATGTTGTGTATTAATCATTGCTATTGTATTTCAGGTGCATTATGGACAAAAAACTTACTTAAAATTATAAATAATTATTTTTATATAAATATTTTGGATGTGGTACTGATCATCTGATTTTACATTATTTCCCATGGAAAAATTAACTTTGCAATATGAACAAATCACATGACAAATAGAATCTCAGAATGAATTAAATTCATAAACCCAGGTTCTACTATATATTATGGTGGCTAAGGTGGCACAGTGAATAGAGCATGGGCCTTGGAGTCAGGAGGACCGGAGTTCAAATTTGACCTCAGACACTTGACATACTTACTAGCTGTGTGACCTTGGGCCAGTCACTTGACCCCAATTGCCTTGCCTTCCCCCTTCAAAAGAAAAATTAAAAAAAAGAAAAATATAATGGTAGTAGAATAATAATAATAAATAAATGTGTGCTAAGGAATTATTTACTGAAAATGAATAAAATATTATCTTTTGCAGAGGTATTTGCAAGGTAGGATTTACCTAGAGTTGTTATACTGTTTGCACTTTAAAGAAAAAAAATATTACCCCTAAAGACCTCAAATTAGAGCACTCAGAGCACTTTTACTCTTTTAGCAGGTACAAACTGAGTTTAATGTAGTTAGCAAGCATAACAAGTTAAAATAGGAAGCTATTATCTTCCCCATCCTGCTTTTTGAGGGTTAGGAATAGGGGTGGGGGAGGGACTTCTCTGACATAGGACTTTTCTTGTCATGGTTCTGGATTATTGGGAGTCTTTGCTTATGGAGAGGTGGGGTGTGAAACTGATATCCTGATCTCACTCTGGTTTTCACCTGATTCTCAATGTGCTTGCCCCAAGCTTAAAAATTGCTAGTTATGGTTCCGGGTGTTTTACTTTTCATAGGAAAGTGTTGGAGGCACAATACTTACAGCAAAGGAATTAATTTCTAATAATGTATTTCAGACAATCTGAATACTAGTAGGGGTGATATTTTAAGGCTATAGGCCCTTTTCAGCTTTATTCTTCATTTGTATGTTAATTCAACAAGAGTATATTAAAAGCCTGCTATGTGCCAAGCTTTTCGTCAGGTACTGGGGACACAAAGACATAAAGCAAAATAGCCTTTGCCCTCAAGAACCATATAGTCTGCTCCATGTGAACTGACTATCAAAGTATTTTATATAGGTAAATCATTTAATTCACCTATATCTAAGGCTACCGTAAAATTCAGATGAAGTGCATGCAAAAAATATGATTTGAGTTATATTCATGTGATCATAGATTTAGATGTTTAATGAATTAATTAATTTTAAAAAAGCATTTATTAAGTACTTCTCATGTACCAAGAGCTATCATGCTCTGGGGATACAAATCCAAAAGAGAAATATTCCCTGTCCTCAAGGAGCTTACATTCTAGGTGAGGGAGACAACACATAAAAGGATATTAACCAAGGAAGGATATTTCGATTTGAAAAGTCAGAAAAATAGTGGATAGAGCCACAGAGCAGACAATTTATATAGTCTTTTCCAATGGCAATTGTATTAATTTGATTGCTTTCCCATTGGGAAGTAAGAACATGGGACTGAGATATTGGTGAGGTAGCAGGGTAGAAGACAAAGAGATGGTTAGGGTGGACTGTCAATTGGGAAATAAAGCATAGTTTAGAGTGGATAGCATAGGCTATGTGCCTTTGCACTGGTTGAATCTTCAAACAAGATGCCTTCAGGGCAATTGATTCCAAAACCAAGTGGATTAAGACACTCAAGGAATGGTCTTCAGTATTTAGAAGGAAAGTATCTGCAGGCTGTATGGCAAAGGTTTGGCTGGAAAGGGAAGGTCAGATGATATACGGAATGAAATTTAGGAATCATTTGGTCTAATACCTTCATTTTAGAAATTAGGCCAGAAAAAGCAGAAAAAGTCATAAAGGTGGTAAATAGCAGAGACAGAAATCAAATACATCTTCTAGCTCCAGAGCCGGCCAGTATTCTCTCCACTATACCTTGCTTTGCCAGTAATAGTAGCATGGGCAATCTGGTTGCTGTAGCTAAAAATTAAATAGGGCCCCTGTTCCATATTTTGTTACTGAACTATGTCATTACTATCTCTCTGCTTTCAGAAGGTTGAGTCTTGTCCACCCTGGGGTCTTTCAGCTCTGGGCCCATGTCTGTAGTCCTTTGAATTGTAACCGACTTGAGTTTCAGTCTCTGTTTTGCTGCTGACTCACAAATAATTTAACTTTTGTGCTTCTGTTTTGCCATTTTTTAAGCTTTTACTCAGAAATATTTACTTCCCATTTGTGAAACAGAACTGTTTGCAGTAATTCCTACGATCGTTTTTTAAATAAAGATGTTTTATATGAATAAAGTCATGTATCTCTATATATTTTCTTTCTTTTATGATAGTTTGTATATACCGAAGGTTTGCATATTACAGTGCCCATTACAAAACATGTCACTATCCATGCGTTTAATTATCTTGTGTTTCCTGTGTAACCACGATATAGTGAGTATTTCTCACCAAAACACAGAAAATCTATAATCCAGGCATTACTCTTATGATATTATAACAGGCTCTTATTATTTCCTTGTTTGATTTGTTATTTTGAGGGAGGGGGGAGCCCAATCTTAAAATATCATCCTCTCTCCCCCTTCTGAATTTTCCATGGGGTAGGTAGGTGGACTTAACACAAAGGTCTCTTATTAGGAAAATGCAGAATAAGCAAACTGCTTAAATGAGTAAAACTTACAAATATTCCTATGAGAGTTTCTAAGGTGAAGGCCCATTTAGAGGAAGAGAAACAAAGATAGAGGCAGACTCCAGAGAGAAAGAGAGAGAGATAGAGACAGAAACAGAGAGACCCAAAGAGAAACAGACTGCAAGACAGAGACAGAGAGACAAAAAGAGCTATTTAGAGGAGCTGGGTAAGCCACTCTGCTTGAGTTTCTGAGTATACTATTACAGCAGATTCCAGTGGCCGGGGACAGGCAACGATTACAGGCTATTTCGCATCAGCAGAACATTCCCATACAGTTTTGTAGTTCATTACAGAAGAGCATGAAACACCTCTAGTAACTCTCTGTAAAAAACCAAAAACCAAAAACCACAGTTTAGCAACCACAAGATCCCATCTTCCATACTCCACCTACTCACTGACCATGATGAGGATTATGTTTCCCTGGCTACAGTCAAGCCCACGGAACAAATGTCAAGGTCGATTCCAAACCTCTGAAGCAAGAGGACGTTTGCAGGCTTCTGTGGCCATCTCACTAATTAAAATGCTCTCCTTGAAAATGCTGCAGCTTTAATGACTTTCACATGCATGCACACACACACATGCACATGCAAATGCATGCCTTTTTAATATAGCACTGGTAGGCTCTGAGTTATAAATAGAATTCAGGCTAGAACCTGCAGCAAATCTTTTGTCATTTCTCAGTGGTTATTACTCTGCTTCTGCTGATCCAGTTACTAAAATTCAGCAGGGGGGAAACTGTCTTTGCCATATCTGCTGAGATTAATGTGCTCTTGAAAAGTTGCTTAGAAGGCAAATGTATCAGGTTAACATTTGATATCTTTACCCCATCCCCTCCTCTTAAAAAAATGGACATTTGGATGTTCAGAAAATGAGCTGATGCTAATGATGTGTGTGGCTTAGAGCGGCAGATGTATCATATTTCTGTACCATGGGTCTGAGTGGGATTTGAGGCTACTCTGAAAACTGAACAGCAAATTCAAAAGCTCAGACCCCCAGATTGTACTGTGCAGCCACAGTTGAGCATATTTCTGCATGCAAGTCAGTGTTATATGAAAATAAATTGTCTGCTCTTCTTCTGCCATTTCAAATCTCCGCCAGAGAATAAATACCAGCTGTGATTTGTATCTCTTTCTGTCACTGATTTGTTTCCAACTTGAGTAGCCTTTTCCTGACTCATTTCAGCAGAGCTGGTTATCAAGCATTTCGCTGAAGCCCTCTGCTTGGAAGATCTAATTGCGAGCAGAGGGAAATCATGAAGAGAATGTTGATTTCTCAGGCTGAGCAAGAAAGTTTTCGTTGGATACCAAGATTTTCCAAGAGTTCCATTTCTGCAGCTGCAGGTTCTCAATAGCTATACTTAATAATCCAGGTTACTCTACTAATAGTTATTTCATATGTCCAAACCTATGGCCTTATTGGTATGACTGAGTCAGGAGAAGGCATATCAGCACTTTGCTACAATATGGGGGTGGAGAACACAAGCAGTTACCATATTCCCTGAAGTCAGGAAGAGCTATTTGAATCCTGCCTCAACACTTACCAGTTGTGTTACCCTGAAAAAGGCTGTTTTCTCATCTGCAAAATGACAACTCTTTCATAGGGTTGTTGTGAGACTTGGATGAGATAATTTATGCAAAGTCTTTACAAATGTTAAAGCAGTATATAGGGGCTAGGTGGTGCAGTGAATAGAGCACTAGCCCTGGAGTCAGGAGGACCTGAGTTCAAATCCAACCTCAGATATTTAACGCTAGTCATGTGACCTTGGGCAAGTCACTTAATTCCAATTGCCCTATCTTTCCCCTCAAAAAAAAATTCAGTATACAAATGTTAGCTGTTATTATTATTAAAATTGGAAGTTTGGGAAGATGGGTTGAGTGATCCTGTCACTTCCTCCATTGTGCCTTCTGATCTGATAATGATCTCCTACAACTGCTTATCCCAGTCCCTTGGGGTTTAAAAAATAAATTTATCTTTTATTTTTCATTTTTATACCACAATTTTTTCCCCTCAATTCCCTCCAACCTCACTGAATGCTTCCTTGTGTGAAAGTAGGGAGCTATATAGGTAGCTCAGTGGATAAAATGCCAAGCCTGAAGTCAGAAAGACCTGGGTTCAAATCTGGTGTCAGATATTTACTGTGTAATCCTAGGCGAGTCACTTAACCTTCTTTGCCTCAGTTTCCTCATCTTGCAGGCATATATAATTTTAGCTGAGCTATTTAAAATCCTAAAAGGTAATGCTGTTAAAGTGCTGTCAGCAAATTGGGAAAATACAACAATGGCCACTGGATCAAAGAGAGCAGTTTATGACCCAGTCCTAAAGAAGGGCAAAGCCAAGGAATGGTCAAATTACTGAATAATTGCCCTCATTTCACATGCCAGCAAGGTTATGCTTAACATACTGCAAGGTAGACTTCAGCAGTATGTGAATGAAGAATTACCAAAAATTTAGGTTGATTTTCAAAGAGGCAGAAGAACTAGAGACCAAATTCTCAACATTTATTGGATTATGGAGAAGGCAAGGGAGTTCTAGAAAAACATGTACTTCTGCTTCATTGACTACACTAGTGTTTCTGTGAATCACAACAAAACGTGGTGGGTCCTCAAAGAGATGGAAGTAGTAGATCACCTCACTTGTCTCCTGCGGAACCTGTATGCAGGCCAAGAAGCATCAGTCAGAACCAACCTTGGAACAACTGATTAGTTTAAGACTGGAAAAGGAGTATGACAAGAATGCATATTATCACCTTATTTATTGAATTAATATGCAGAGTACATCATGCAAAATGCCAGATATGATGAATCAAAATCTGGAATTAAGGTCTCCAGGAGAAATATCAATCTTAATTTGCAGATGATACCCCTCTGATGGTAGAAAGTGAAGAGGAATTAAGAAGCCCCTTGATAAGGGTAAAAGGAGAGTGTAAAAGCTGATTTGAAGTTTAACATAAAAAACTCCTAACAAATTAAGATCTTGGCAACTGGTTCCATCACTTCCAGGCAAATTGAAGGAGAAGAAATGGAAGCAGTGTCAGATTTTGTATTTTTGGACTCAAAGATCATGCAGTCATGAAATTAAAAGATGCCTGCTCTTTGGAAGGAAAGCTATGGCAAATCTGGACAACATACAAAGAAGAGACATTATCTTGCTGACAAAAGGCCATATAGTCAAAGCTATGTTTTTTCCAGTAGCAATGTATGGCTGTGGAAGTTAGACTATAAGAAAAGCTGAGTGCTACACTGAGTAATAATTCAATGCTTTTGAACTGTAGCACTGGAGAAGACTTTGGAGAGTCCTTGGGACAGCAAAGAGGGAAAATCAGTCCATACATAAAGAAATTAATTCAGACTATTCATTGGAAAGTCAAATAACAAAGCCAAAGTTTAAATACTTTGGCCACATAGTGAGAAGACAGGACTCACTGGAAAAGATCCTAAGGTTGGGAAAGATTGTGGACAAAAGGAAAAGGGGATGGCAAAGGATGAGATGGATAGACAGTATTGTGGAAACAACAAACGTGAATCTGGACAGACCTCAAGAGGTAGTGGAGGATAAAAAGGCCTAGTGTGCTATGGTCTATGGAGTCACAAAGAGTCAGAAACAAGTGAATGACTGAACAACAATACAAGGGTGGAGTTGAAACTACCGTATTCCGTTTTAGTTCTGATACTTTAACTGAGTGAGAAAACAGTTAATCAGTCAATCAATCAACAAGTCAAAAGACCTTTGATTCAGTGGGAAAAATCTTTGAAAGTTAGCAGAAGAAGTGAAATGGTGCCAGACAAGAAGTCTTTTCCAATAGACTGGGAAACTTGATCATAGATAACCATTGGGGGGTCATCTGTAAATCATCAATTGAGTGGAGAAGAGATTAATTTGAAAAATTAGTAAGCATGGAATTCTAGCTGAATCTTCTAAGGAGAATATATCTGGAAGAGAAGGAGAATCCTTGGCTTCAGCCTTGGTCAAGGTTCCTCCTCCCCACCACCACCTCCTTGACTGGAGGAAGACTTCCAGCTTCAAAAGGTCCCATGGATTTTAGAAGAATTATCTCCGAATGAGTATCTAAAAACTGCCCAGATGAACTCTCTGAAGTATCTTTAATCATTAAGAGCCAAAGACAGACTCACAATTCCATAAGTAGTCTAGCAAAGAGACCACATCATGCCTAAGGGAAACTTCTTGAACATCCCCATGAATAGGAGGAAAGGATTTTCTGAAACCAGGAGCTATGTTGTCCCTTTCCTAGATGTCTTCTCTAAGTTTAAGCCCACTGCTCCTCAGACTGTATTTACTGGTGGAAGAGTATTTCACAGACTTTTGGGGGAATGTTTTGTACCAACTGTTATTACTTCCCCAAGTTAATAAAGACCACTTTCTAAAAGCTACTTAAGTCTCACTTACTAGTGTATATCAACTGAGAACCTTGTGAGGGAGGCATACTGGTGGGGGCTTGGCATTAGGAAGATAACCCCAATCCCTCAGTGTTAAACCTAGATCTCTGATGGGATGTAGGAGCCATGCTTTGGGGATCTGTCTCATCAATGTAAATAAGAGTTGAGATGGCCACTTAAGAGACTGTGCTACAACCATAATCAAATCATCTTTACCTTTGCCTCAGAAAAGAATGTATTAATGGACTGTTCTATTGAACTCTCACCATCTCTGTGACTTCCTGCACTATAATGTCCTTCCCTGTCCACTAGTCCCTTATATATTTTATTTTTCCCTTTAGAATGTAAGTTTCATGAATTCAGGAACTATTTCACTCTTTTATTTGTATCCTGAGAATTTAGCACAGGCTTAATAAATGCTTTTTATTCATTCATTCATTCTGTATCACTCCATACAAGGCCTCCCATGTTTCTTTTAATTCCTCTTTGTTTTTTAGGGGGAAGGTGTCTTATAGTAAAGTAATATTCCATTCTATTAATTTAACATAATATAATTAGCCATTCAACAATTGATGTCAGCTCCTAGGATTTTGGTGCTCCCCCCAAAAATGTTATTAATCTTAACTCAACTTAAAATTTTTTGGCTCCTGATTCAGACCCTGCCATTCTTTCCAGGAAGTAATTTTCTTTCTCTTACCTCAGTGTTTGCTTAATCACTGGTACTTGATGGCTTTTCTTCAGATAAAATATTACAGAATAACTTACATAGATCCACTTGGAAATGTCTATGGAATTTAATGGTTTTTCAAAGACTTATACTTCACAAATAAGGAAAATTTTATGCAGAACTTCGGGATTAAAATTGTTCTGTTTGAGCTCAGAAGGCTGAACTAAGATCAATGTGTGGGAAAGGTGGAAACTTAGTTTACCTGCCAAGACAAATCCAGGAACTATATGAACACAATTACAAAATACTTTTCATACAAATAAAGTCAGATCTAAAGAACCAGAGAAATTCTAATTGCTCATGGATAGGCTAAGCCAATATAATAAAAATGACAATTCTACCTAAATTAACTTACTTATTCAGTGCCATACCAATCAAGTAACCAAAAAAATTATTTTATAGAGCAAGAAGAAATAATTTTTTAAAAAATCCATCTGGAAGAACAAAAGGTCAAGACTATCAAGGGAATCAATAGAAAAAAAATTGAAGGAAGGTAGCCTAGCTGAACCAGATTTCAAACTATATTACAAAGCAGTAATCATCAAAACAATCTTGTACTAGCTAAGAAAGAGAGTGGTGGACCAATGGAATAGAGTAGGTACACAATATACAGTAGTAAATGACCATAGCTAATGTTTGATAAACTCAAAGATCAAAAACTGGGATAAGAATATGACAATAATTGCTGGGAAAATGAAAAATTTCTGGGAAACTTTCAGAAACTAGGTATAGACTAACATTTCATACCACATGCCAAGATAAGGTCAAAATGGGTACATGATTTAGACATAAAGAGTAACATAAACAAATTAGGAAAGCATGGAATATCTTACCTGTCAGATCTATAGATAGGGGAAGACTATCTGACAATACAAGAGATAGGGAACATTATAGGAAGCAAAATGGATAATTTTGGTTACAATAAATTAAAAAGTATTTACACAAACAAATCCAATGCAGCCAAGATGAGAAGGAAAGCAGAAAACTAGGGGGAGAGAATGTTACAGAAATTTCTCTGATAAAGTACTAATTTCTAAATATATAGAGAATTGAATCAAATCTATAAGAATACAAATTTTCCAATTGATAAGTGGCCAAAGGAGAAGAAGAAATCAAAGCTAGCTATAGTCATATGAAAAAAAATGCTCTAAATCACCACTGATTAGAGAAATGCAAATTAAAACAACTTTGAGGTACCACTTCACATTTATTAGACTGTCTAATATGATCATAAAAGAAAATTACAAATATTGGAAGGGATATGGAAAAATTGAGACATAATGCACTTTTGGTGAAGCTGTGAACTGACCCAACCATTCTGGAGAACAACTTGGAAATATGCCCAAAGGGCCATAAAACTGTGCACACCCTTTGATCCAGCAATACAACTAATAGATCTATACACCAAAGAGCTTAAAAACAAAAAAAGGAAAAGAACCCATATTTAACATTCTTTTTTGTGGTGATGAAGAATTGGAAATCAAGGAGATGCCCATCAATTGCAGAACAGCTGAACAAGTTGTGGTATATGATTATGATAGAATACTATTGTGCTATAAGAAATGATGAGCAGGATGATTTTGGAAAAACCTGGAAAGACTAATATGAACTGCTGCAAAGTGAAGTGAGCAGAACCATGTGAACATTATACGCAGTAATAGCAATATTGTACAATGATCAAGTGTAATTTAGCTATTCTCAGCAATACAATGATCCAAGACAATTCCAAAGGACTTATGATGAAAAATGCTATCTCCAGAGAAAGAACTGATAAAGTCTGAATGCAGATCAAAGCATACTTTTTTTACTTTCTTTTTTTCTTTTGTTTTGGTCTATGTTTTGTTTTGCAACATCACTGATATGGAAATACATTTTGCATTACTTCACATGTATAATCTCTATCAAATTGCTTACCTCCTCAAGGAGGGGAAGGGGTGAGAGAAAGTGAAAGAATTTGAAACTTATTCTTTTTTAAAAACACATGTTAAAAATTGTTTTTCCATGTAAATGGAAAAAAAGAAATTTATTTTTTAAATGTTGAGACTCAGATTGGGGTTCGATATATGGAGAAGCTTCTTAACCCCTAGAGCCATTCCAAACTGAAATAGGCTACTCTAGGAGGCAGAGGGCTCCTTTTACTTTGAAGTCTTTGAATGAATGTTGGATTACTACTCAATGGACATATCATTGAGGAGAATCTTGCTCAGGAAATGGTTGGACTAGAGGATCTGTGGGGTTCTTTCCAATGCTATGATTTTGTTATTCTGTTTTTGAAGAATGTTGCTGGGCTACACTTTGTCCCCATTTTAGCTGGAGAATGATAAAAGAAACAGTAGAAAAGATAGTTTATTCCATAATTCTTCACTACAAATGTGGACTCCAATTGGAGGAATAATTACATATGTCTTTTGTGTGTTACTTCTGGCATGTTGACACATCTGTTGTCTTTGATACATTTCCCCCCAAGAATCCTGTCCTGTCACAAAATATTCATTTTTAAAATGGATGCTTTTTTACGTTTTTTGTTTCTTTTTATATCATAGTCATATGAGAAATACTCCTTTGTGCATAGCATGCATCCCAAAAAGGTCAGAGAGTGAAAGGAGCCAGATGTACAAAAATATTGATAGTACTACTTATAGCAAAAAACTTGAAAAGCAATGTATGTTCATCAATTATTATTATAATTGTATATTATAACTATTGTAATTGTATATTATAATTAAACAGATTATAGTGAATAAATATGATGGAACGTTATTGCAACATAAGAAATTATAAATATGATAAATTCAAAGAAACCCAGGAAGACCAGTATGAACTGATGTAAAAAGTATGAGCAAAATCAGGAGAACAATTTACATAATGATTACAACAACATAAAAGAATTGAGAGACTTAAGAATTCCAGTCTACAGAACAACAGAATTTGTAAATTCCAAAGACTGATGAAGAATCATGTCCTCTATGTCTTGACAGAGAAGTGATTGACTAGAAGTGAAGAATTTTCAGACAAGTCCAATGTGTGAATTTGTTTCCCTTGATTATGCTTAATACTTTACAATGGAAGACTTTTATTCAAGGGGACAAAATTTGAAGAAGGAAATGGTGGGTATTGGTGTCATTGCAAAAAAAAAGAACAAGAAAAAGAAAAGAAAGAAAAAACATTGATGAAACAAATTAATTTTAAAACACAGAAGAGAGCAAAAGAAGTTTTAGGAGTCATACAATCTGGGCAGTTTTGCTACTAGCATGCAAATTTAATTTTAAAAGTAAACTACACATAATAGAAATTCACACTTTCATATGCAGTCTTCTTTTCTATTCTTCTTTGTTGATTGAAATGTTAATGTTTGCGAATGTTTAGGTTCCTAATAAAAAAGGAAAAAATTTAAAATGTCCCTCTTCCCCCCTCCTACACCATTCTTTTCTCTTTACCTTCATTTCAACCTTCCTCCTTTCAACAAAGAAAAAACAAAGAAATACTTGCTGTACTATGTCTGACTGCATTTTAAAAATGTTTTTCAAAATTTATTTATGTATTTTTAGTTTTCAACATTTACTTTTATAAAATTTTGAGTTCTAAATTTTTCTCCTCTTTCCTTCTCTTTCCCTAAAAAGGCATGCAATCTGCTATAGGTTATATATGTACAATCATATTAAACAGATTTCCATATTAGTCATGTTGGGAAAGAAGAATCAGAACAAAAGGGGAAAACCATGAGAAAGAAAAAAACAAAAAATAATAGAAAATAGTATGCTTTGATCTGCATTCAGACTCTATAGTTCTTTCTCTGGATGTGGATAGCATTTTCCATCATGGGTCTTTTGGAATTGTCTTAGATCATTTCATTGCTGAGAAGAGCAATCATACAATATTGCTGTTACTGTGTACAATGTTCTCCTGGTTCTATTCACTTCACTCAGCATCAGTTTATGCAAGTTTTTCCAGGTTTTTCTGAAATCTGCCTGCTCACCATTTCTTATGGAACAATAGTATTCCATTACATTCATGTACAACAGCTTGTTCAGTCATTCCCTAATTCATGGGCATCCCCTCAATTTCCAGTTCTTGGCCACCACAAAAAGAGTTGCTATAAATATTTTTGTACCTGTGGGTCCTTTTCCTTTTTAAAGATCTCTTTGGGATATAGACCTAGTAGTAGTATTGCTGGATCAAAGGATATGTACAGTTTTATAGCCCTTTGGGCATTGTTTCAAATTGCTCTCTAGAATTGTTACATCAGTTCACAACTCTACCAACAATGCTTTAGTGTTCCAATTTTCCCCAGATATTCTCCAACATTTATCATTTTCCTTTTTTGTCATGTTAGCCAATCTGATAGGTGTGTGGTTGGTACCTCAGAGTTGTTTTAATTTGCATTTTTCTAATCAATAGTAATGTAGAGCATTTTTTCATACAACTATAGATAGCTTTGATTTCTTCATCTGAAAACTGCCTATTCATATCCTTTGACCATTTATCAATTGGGGAATGACTTGTAGTCTTACAACTTTGACTCAGTTCTCTATATATTTTAGAGATGAGGCCTTTATCAGAGATACTGCCTGTAAAAATTATTTACCAGTTTTCTGCTTCTTGTCTACCCTTGTAATCTTAGGTACATTGGCTTTGTTTATGCAAAACTTTTAAAATTTAATGTAATCAAAATTATCCATTTTGCATTTTATAATGTTCTCTATATCCTGTTTGGTCATAAATTCTTCCCTTCTCCATAGATCTGACAGACAAACCATTCCTTGCTCTCCTATTTCATTTATAGTTTTACCCTTTATGTCTAAATCATGTCCCCGTTTTGATCTTATCTTGGTATACGGTATAAGATGTTGTTCTATACCTAATTTCTGCCATATCATTTTCCAATTTTCCCATCAGTTTTTGTCAAATAGTGAGTTCTTATCCTAGAAGCTGGAGTCTGTATTTATATAGTGCTTTAAAATTTGTAAAATGTTTTCATACAATTTCATAAGGTAAGTAGAACATGTGCTTTTATCTCCATTTTATAGATGAAAAAACTGACATTCAGAGAGGTTGTCAGTGCCTCCAAGTACATCTCTCTATCCATTAACCACATTAACTCTCATTAGGACACTGTCCTAAGCATGAGACAAACCCTTACCTGAGAGAGAGCATGGTGTAATGAAAGAAGAGCTGGATTGGAGTCCAGAGAGTCCAGTGTTTGAAGGACACTTCTGAGACTTAATGATTGCACAGATATCATGGACTATACGAGGTTTTAATGGGCTAAATGAAGGGCAAAAATGTATATATACCACCCCCATTTAACTTTAAAAGTGTGAAGAGGTTTCCCATTGTAATTGGGAGGCAGCTTGTCATTGGCTATCCAGAGACTGGTCAAGTCCCTGGTTGCCCTTAGGCATCTGTGACCTCATTGGTATAAATTTTCATGACCAATTTCATGATCAATTCATTACCAATACAAATCTCAGCATTCTGTCTGTTGACTTCTGATTGTGCTACTTTGTCAACAGAAGGATCTGTCTACTGATCATGTGACTTTGTCACATAGAAGGATTCTATCTGTTGATGGTGTTACTTTGTCAGACAGAAGCACCCTGTCTGTTAACTTGTGTTGATTTCATAGGCAGAAAGTGAATTGAGATGATAGTGCTGACAATGTGTGTGACTATTGTTGTAACTCTGCCAAGCTTGATATGTGTAGTTGGACCAGGAGCTGGACCATGAGCTGGGAGCTGCCTACCTGTGAATTCAGGTGACAGTTGGGTGAATTCAGGCCAAGAGCTGGGAGCATGGAAGAAGAACCATGGAAGGTGAAAGGGTCTTCACTTGGGTACTTAGTGCTGGCTGAGAGATTAAGACAATGTGACCTAGGGGTGGGAGACCTTTGTACTTTGTACTCCTTAAAGATGATTGCTTCTTAAGGATGATTGGAAGCCAGTCTCCAATCAAGATGAAAGAAGACTTTAGATGGGTACTTTATAGTGATTGATTCAGACTATGACTTACTGAATGATATCTTTTGTTTAAGACTATGTGGTCACTTTAGTAATAAATTGGAATGTTATATTGTTGGAATGTTGTACTTTGGTTTCTGTGGATGTTTTGCTTTAGTTAATTGCTGAATAAATAGAGAGTTCACTATACTATGTGATCAGAACCTAAAAGCTATTCACTGCAGCAGTCCACAGGAGAGCTGCTAGTTCTTGGCTTTATACCTCAGTACCAAGAGAAAACATCAGAGTAGTGGAAATGATACATAGGAATACAAACAATGTCAATGTAAGATATAATTATTAGAGGACTAGAAGCCAGCATTGTTGGCAAACCAATTACCTTCCCCAATTATTGTGTCTATTTTTCATTAGGAACCCCCACACAGTCTATATGACTCACAGTACTAATGAAGAATAAGTCCCCACTTTTCTTTCACTTTGTGGCTTCCTATGATGCTGATCCTTCTTCTTCTTCATGTCTCCATGGGTTTACAGCTCTTTCTATACTCCTACATCTCTTTCTGTGTTTTTCTCTTTTATCCCTGTCCTTTCTCTCAGGAGGAACTCTCTGGACCTTTTTTTGTTTTCCTTTAGAACTACTTCAGAATTTCTAGTGTCATTTCCCTTGAGAGCTACTTTTTTCCCCTCTGTTCCTTCTGTGTTTCTATCTGATGCCAATAGGTTTACACACCTATCTCTCAAGAGAATCAAATCCAAGTCCGTGGATATGCCCTCACTTTCCCTTTGTCAACCCCTCTTTCACAGGCCAAGTTCAGGGGTGTAGCTCAGTCAGAAGAACACTCAGGAACTCAAGCCAGTGCCCAAAGATTTCATCTGTGAGGCAAAGAGAATTCACACCTTGTCAAGAAGACATAAGAGGAAGAAGAAACTTGTCAGTTTCCTCCTGGAGCATGCCTGGATACCTTACATGCCTGAAGAGGAAATTGGATTTGGAGTTAGAAAACCTGGGTTCAAATTCCAGCTTTCCTACTTAATACCATGTGCATCCCATGCCAAGACCACCCCTCTCTTCTAACTCCTCTCTTTTTGCTATTAGGAGACACCTTGTTTTTCCAGGTCTAAGGCCTAGCAAGCAAGCTGTTCAGTGAGTTTGGTATAACAATAATTCTTTGCCCTCATCCTCTCAATGCACTTAGCTGCAGCAAAATCACAGAATTGTTTCACACCAGCCCCAGGTGGTCTCTGAGCTTAAACAAGTACATGTAGGAGCCATGTTCTGGTCATGAAGCCCTGCTTTGAGTCAAACTTACCTCATTGTTGCTATTATCCCCTCATAGCCATGACTCTAGTTGACTGCTTTTTTCTTTGTCTAGCCATTGCTGTATGCATCAAGGCTTAACCTCGCTGGCTTGGGATCTCCTTGGTAGTAGAGCAGACCCTGGCACATGTGTCTAGTTTCCCTCTTCCAATGGAGTAAAGAAGTTGTTTTGCCTATAACCTCTGTGATCTCTTTGGTTTTATTTTATTTTATGTTATTTTTCAGAGTTAATAGTTGGTGTGTAACTCTGTGAGTTCTTTAGTATTTTCAGAGTTGATAGTTGGTGCAATAACCTCTGTGACTCTTTGGTCATTTATTTTCAGAGTCTAACGATACCTAGGTATCGTTAGACAAACCATTTCATTTCTATGGGCCATAATTTATCTCTACATAAGAGAGTTGAACTAGATGCTCAACTAGTAATTTAAAGATGATTCTCTAAAGTTTCTTACAGCTCCAAATCCATTATCCCAGGTCTCCAAGATCTACTGACTGATGTCTATTGACTATCTGGGAAGACCTAAAGGTTACTTTTTTTGTTTCCTTTTTTAAAATGAAAAAGAAAAAAAAAATGTCAGTATTCAACTTACCATCAGAGTGCTATTCAAAACTGAACATAGCACTATATTCAAATGAATTCTAAAGGAGTCAACACAGGTGTGTGCTCACAGAGACTCTAAAGTCTGAACTGAAAAGACTGATCTGTAAAATACATTTACAAAATGAGTTGGAGTTATTTTTAGACCGTGGGGAGCTGTTTAGACGTACAAGACTGCTTGCTTTTGTTATCACTGCTTTCACTTCTGAAATAAATTTCAAAATCAGGCAGATTCTTGAATAGCTTCTTTCATATATAGTGACAATGTAAAACTGCAACAATCTAAAATACCTCTATGCAGATGTATCACTCCCATGCATATCTTATGCAGTGAGTGTCAGCTGTCCAGTCTGAGATAAAGTGAATCAGTTTTTATTAACCTTTTTTTGTTGCACATTAAAATTCTTTTTCAGTACATTTTTTCAGTATGTGAATGTTCTAGTGAATGAATTGGTTACACTTGATAGATCATAAATACCTACCTTTTCTCTCTCAGCAATATGCTTGGCAATATAATCAGGAAAAAAAAACCACATAAATTCACTGAAATTTTCTCCACTAAGGATTTTTTTAGTTGTGGAAGAGGCATGGAATAAATGCTTCCTTAGCTTGGGGATTTAATAGTTCAATCTCCTTTCCTTTTTGTTTGTCCTATTCCGGAGATTGCCTTTCTCCACAAAAATCCTCTTCTGAAATCTCATGATAGCTTTTAGGTGACTCTTCGCCCTTTGAAGTTCTGTCAAAGGAGCACATGCTGTGGTAGATTCTACCATAACAGAAAGCCTTTGAATAAAGACTCAGCAACAAATTTTGTTTGCCGTTTGAGAACTAGTATAAGTACAAAGAATCTTATTAACAGCGGGATAGTTGAACTTCTGGGAGCCGAGATGGTGGAGTAAGCAGTAAATCACTGTAGTTCTCCCATATTCACCTCTAAATAACCATAAAATAGCACCCCTAAATAAATATTGGAACAGACAAGACAGTGGAAAGATGGAGTGGAATGATCTTTTAGCCAGGAGACTCAGAGGATCTCGCTCAGGTAAAAGGGGAGCACATTTCAGGGCAGGAAGCATCCCAGTAAGGAAGCAGCAAGTTGCATGTCAGCAAACCAGTGGCAGATCCTGAGCCCTAGTGGGGTGAAGCAGGCAAATGCCAATACCAGGACCCCCATATGCCACCACAAAATACTAGCAAGGTGATTATAGCAATAAATCACAAGGATCATACACTTTGACCAGGTAGGATTTATATCAGGAATACAGGGCTGATTCAGTATTAGGAAAACCATCAAAATAATTGACCATATCAAGAACAAAACCAACAGAAATCATATGATTATCTCAATAGATGTTGAAAAAGCTTTTGACAAAATACAGCACTCATTCCTATCAATTTCTAGAGAGCCTAGGAGTAAAGGGAGAGTTACTTAAAATATTAAGTAGTATTTATCTAAAACTATCAGCAAGCATTATCAATAACCGGAATAAGCTAGAAGCCTTTCCAATAAGACCGGAGGTGAAGCAAAGACGTCCTTTATCACCACTATCATTCAATATAGTACTAGAAATGTTAGTTATAGCAATAAGAGAAGAAAAAGAAATTGAAGGATTTAGAACAGGAAACAAGGAAACAAAGTTATCACGCTTTGCAGATGATAATGATGATATACTTAGAGAATCCTAGAGCATCAACTAAAAAAGTAATTGAAATAATTAACAACTTTAGCAAAGTTGTAGGACGTAAGATAAACCCACATAAATCATCAGCAGTTCTTTATATGACCGATAAAGCCTAGCAACAAGAGATAGAAAGAGAAATTCCACTTAATTGTAAACAATATAAAATTCTAAGGAGTTTACCTGCCAAGACAAATCCAGGAACTATATGAACACAATTACAAACCACTTTTCACACAAATAAAATCAGATGTAAACAATTGGAAAAATATCAATTGCTCATGGGTAGGCCAAGCCAATATAATAAAAATGACAATTTTGCCTAAACCAATTTACTTTTTCGGTGCCATACCAATCAAACTACCAAAAATGTATTTGATAGAGCTAGAAAAAACAATAACAAAATTCATCTAGAAGAAAAAAAGTCAAGAATATCAAGAGAATTAGTGGAAAAAAATACAAAGGAGGGTGGCCTGGCCATGCCAGATCCCAAACTATCTTCTAAGGCACTAAGCATCCACGCTGTCTGGCACTGGCTGAGAAACAGAGCGGTGGAGCAGCGGAGTAGATTAAGCACTCATGACACAGTAGTCAATGCCCATAGTAACCTAGTGTTTGATAAACCCACAGAACCCAGCTTTGGGGATAAGAACTCACTCTTTGACCAAAACTGCTAGGAAAATTGGAAAACAATAGGATAGGAATATAGCCAAACAAGGAAATGCCAGGTCTCTTTACTGTTACCTAGTTTCCCTCAGGAAGAGGGAATACCGTGCCATTGAGTACAGGTCTCCTGAATTTGTGAAGAAGGGATAAAACTCCCTTCTATATCGTAACACATCTCCTACCGTGTCTCTAGCATTCCTAGCAAAGAGAAGAAATATCTTTCCTTCAGCTCTAAGCACTTGTCACCTGAACTTTCTAAAGCCAAAAGAATACCCTAACCCCGAAGTCAAACCCTTCATGGACAGTGAAAATCTACCTAAACTCATTCCTAAATGTCATAAATCTCCCCATCCCAAAGATTCTGAACCCATGGCAGACATCATTCAAACTTGTTTTCCATCCTCCACTGCCTGATTCCTTATTCCCATTCCGCTCACTCCACCTCATCCCCTACCCCAGTGCCCCACTCTAAATCTACCCACTCCTTCCATTGTGCTCTCTGAATCACAAGCTCCCTAGGCAACAAATTTCCTTTCATTTTAAGTCAGTGGTTCTCAACCTTCCTAATGCCGCGACCCTTTAATACCCATATGTGGGTGTATCTGCATGTGGGCGGACTCACCTGGAGATGGAGAGAAGAGTGGTGTCTTGGTTCCTAAGACCATTGGAAATATGTGTTTTCCGATGGTCTTAGGCGACCCCTGTGACCCCTGTGAAAAGGTCGTTCAACCCCCAAAGGGGTCTGGACCTACTGAGAACCGCTGTAAATCTTTTCCCTTCCTACTCTTTTCATCTTTTTGCTCTCAATGAGATCTGGCCCTCTCCTAATGACACAGCTTCCTAAGTTTCCCTTTCTAGTCCTGGCTGCACTTTGTGATTTTCCAAATTCACTACTCAAGGTGGAGTAGTTGGTATACTCCTTTCTTGCCATTGCTACTTCTACATTCTTCTTCTTCATTAATCTTTCCTTCTTTTTGGTTTACTCTATATCTATCATGCAATCAAATTTCTAGTTGTCCATCAACCTGCAGGACACTCCCTTTCTTTTCTCAAGGAACTCAGTGTTTGGCTTACAATCTTTCCTCAATACCTGCCCTCATCCTAGGAGACTCCAGTAAATGTATTAATACTTCCTCAAACACCCTAATCTCCCAGCTCCTCAATCTATTCATTTCATATGACCTGCTCCTCTGCTTCCACCTCAGCTACATGATCATACCTTGGATCTTGCCATCACCTAGAAACGCACCACTTCCGTGTTCATCTTCTCTGAAATTCCTTTATCTGATCACAATCTATTATCATTTCACCTCTCCTTCTGCATACAAACCCAAATTCCATTCTTTGTCCACACGATGACTTTCATTTTCCTGACTCCTCAGTTTTTCCCCAGGCCATCACCCTTGCACTAGCTTCATTCTCTTTCCTTCTCCATCTTGAACCTTTGGTGAACCAGTTCAACCATACACTTTTCTCTTTTCTTGAGTTCCTGTTCCTCCTTATCATATCTTCAATTGTACCCTGCCAAGCCATCTGCCATATTCACTCCTACCCACATACTACTGAATGAAGGTGGAGACAATCATGAAATTATGCTGAATAGTTTTACTATAGTTTTATCATAACCTCAGCTGGGTCTCCACTGCTGTTAGGTAATCCTTTCACACCTCCCTAATTGATTCACTAACCTTTCACCACAGCAGTTCTTCCAAAATATTTCATTCTTCCTCAAACCTCCAAAGGCTCCTTTCCCGCTCAGCCTCTTAGTTGAGAAACATGCCTCATATTTTTTTTGAAAAAATTGAAACCATTTACCATTTTCTTCTTTCTTCTTCTCTACTCCTCATCTCACATTATTAAATGTTTTCTTCTGTCATTATCTCACATGAAGAAGTGACTCTTGGGGTGGCTAGGTGGCACAGTGAATAGAGCACCGGCCCTGAAGTCAGGAGGACCTGAATTCAAATGCGGCCTCAGACACTTGACACATTTACTAGCCATGTGACCTTGGGCAAGTCACTTAACCCCAATTGTCCTGCCCTCCCCCCCCAAAAAAAAGCAAAAAAGAAAAGAAGTGACTCTTCCTGCCAGTGTAAAGAAAAAGGGGAAAAGAACAAATGATTTTTTAAAAAGAGGAGAGAGAATAATAATTTACATGTATATAGTGCTTTAAGTTTTACAAAGGTTTTTTTTTTCCTCATATTAACCTTGAAAGGAAGGTAATGCAAGTACCGATACCATCATTTTGATGGGGAAATTGGACCTGGAAAGAATGAAATGTGTTAATGAGGGAGATTCAGGGGGGTTATTTCATGGGACATGGTAAACCAAGATCCAGGACCATCTTGCCAAATGATGGATATCTATATTCTCACCATAATTAAATACTTTCCTACAGTGAGGGATCATCTTAAATCTTTCTCAGTGTAAATATGATTATAGGCACCTCACTGTTAACAGGGGGAGTGAAGGGGCAGAGATAATTAAATCAGCCCTTAAAAGATCTCCCAAAAGATCTGAGCAATCATCTGGGCAGTCAGCCTCTCCTGCCTCAAATTTCCCTAGAGATCTTTGTATTTGCCCTTTTCTTTGACCTTTCACATTATGCTTATTTCTGACACGTTGTATTAAATTGCAAGTCCCTTGAGGGCAGAGACAAGGTGATTTTTTTATCGCTTTTGTATCTCCAGTGCCTAGCATATTGCCTCACTCTTAAGATTTGAGAAATGTTCCTTGAACAAAGTCAATTAAATGTGATGAATCTTAGAGGTAGTGGGGATAGCTGGATGTCACCATGGAATGATTCCAGAAAGCCATTGACGGGGATTAGATCATTTCATTGGAATTCATTCAAATAATAGATTTCACATTTATGAATTATGTCATAAATTGTTCTCTTTCCGTTTAGTAGAACACACCTTTCTAGAACCAATTCTGAAGAAATTAAACAGCAACAACAACACTGAGAATGGAAAAAAAAATTAGAAAATGTATTGCCTCTTCACCATGGATTTACCCAGAAACAAATCTCAGCTGTGGGAAATGACAGGGTTTTTTTGTACCTCTAATCACTTTGTTTTACTGAAAACATGTTCTCTGTAAATAATTGGAAATACTGTCATAGGATATTTTTTTTGGTAACAGTTATTCAATTTCTGTGTCATTTTGGTTGTATTGATGTGTTTGGAAGAAATAGTTCAGGCTGTTCATGAGGGAACTCTGCCCATTGCAGGGCTCTGAAGCCCTTCAGAAGTGGGATATCAAATTCCCAACCCTTGGGGTGTGTGGAATGGCATCTTCCCCCCACACACAGTTTCACTGTGTCATCTGGAGTCATCTCCTATGCCCCCTTTGGCTAGAGATGGCAGATCTCTCTTTTTTTTTAATTGACTTGTTTATTTACTTTTAGTTTACAAGATTCAGTTCCACAATCCCTTGAGTTTCAGATTTTCTCCCCTCCCTCCCTCTTCCCCGCCATGGCAGCATGCAATCAAGTATAAGATTTGCAAATACTTTCACATTGTACAATAGTCTGGTTATATAAAGGATTGTAACCAATGGAGTGAACCATGGGAAAAAAGAAAGAAAACCAAACATGAAAAAGAACGATAGCATGTAGATTGCTTCAGTCTCCATTTAAACTCTGTTCTTTCTAGATCTTTCTCTGAATGTAGCTATCTCCTTCCATCTTGAGACTTGTAGAGTTGTCTTAAACCTGTACGTTGCTGAGAAGAGTCCAGTTTCTCAAAGCTGGTCATCACACATATGATGTGTCTGTGATTATGTACAAATTTTTCCTGGTTCTGCTCTTCTCACTAAACATCGGTTTGTATAAACCTCTCCAGGTGAATATGAAAACCGTCTCCTCTCCATTTCTTATATCACAATAGTATTCCACATTACATTTGTATACTACAACTTGTTTAGCCATTCCCCAATTGATGGGCATCCCTTTAATTTCCAGTTTTTTGCCACCACAAAGAGAGCTGCCATATTTTTGTACATACGGGTCTTCCTCCCACTTCTATGATCTCTTTGGGATACAACCCCAGAAGTGGTACTGGATCAAAGGGTATGTAATTATTTATAGCCCTTTGGGCATAGTTCCAGATTGCTCTCCAGAATGGTTGTATCAGTTCGCAACTCCACCAACAATGCATTAGTGTTCCAATTTTTCCACATCCTCTCCAGCATTTGTCATTTTCCTGTTTCATCATCTTAGCCAATCTGACTGCTGTGATGTGGTACCTCAAAGTTGTTTTGATTTGCATTTCTCCAATCAATAGTGGTTTAGAGCATTTTTTCATATGCTTATAAATATCTTTAATTTCTATCTCTGAAAATTGCCTGTTCATATCCTTTGACCATTAATCAATTGGGGAATGACTTGTATTCTTATAGATTTTACTTAATTCCCTGTATATTTTAGAAATGAGGCCTTTATCAGAGACACTGGTTGTAAATATTCTTTCCCAATTTCCTACTTCCCTCTTAATCTTGGTTACATTGGCTTTGTTTGTACAGAAACTTTTCAATTTAATGTAATCAAGATTATCCATTTTGCATTTTATAATACTCTCCAACTCTTCTTTGGTCATAAAGTCTTCCCTACTCCATAAATCTGACAGGTAAACTATTCCTTGCTTCCTCAGATTA
>JAQQSU010000097.1:0-34299 GCA_028627135.1 Pseudochirops cupreus | reverse complement strand
TTCCCAAATATTTTATAATGTCTACAGTAACTTTAAATGGGGTCTCTCTTGCTATTTCTTGCTGTTGGACTTCATTGGAAATATATAGGAATGCTGAGGATTTATGTGGGTTTATTTTATATCCTGCAACTTTGCCAAATTTATTTATTGTCTCAAGAAGTTTTTTACTTGATTCTCTAGGATTCTCCAAGTATATCATCATATCATCTGCAAAGACTGATAGCTTAGTCTTCTCTTTGCCTAATTTGATTCCTTTGATTTCTTTTTCTTCTCTGATTGCTACTGCTAACATTTCTAGTACCAGATTAAATAAGAGGGGTAATAGTGGACATCCTTGTTGATGGCTGATCTCTTTGACTGAGGATGTGGGATCAAGCAGAACGATGAGTGGAACTAGAGCTGAATTTGCTGTCAGGGGACCTGAGTTTGCATCTTATCTGTCTTCCTTACTATCTATAATCTCAGGCAAATGTTCTTGGGGCCTCAGTTTCTTTACCTACAAAATGAGAGTTTTGTACTCTTTCCACTTCATATGCAAACAATTAATAAATCTGGCTGAATCCACTTCTCCAAAATCTCTTTTGTTCATCCATTCCTCCATTCCCACTTCTGCTACACAAGCACAAACCTTCAGAACCACTTCATTGGACTACTGCGATAACTTTCTTCCTGATGCCCCTTCCTCCAATTGATTCTTCACAACTATTTCCAGTACAATTTTTCTTATGTATCAACATTTTTATGCCAGTTCTCTTCTCAAAAATCTTTCTTGTCTTCTGAATACAGTTTACACTCCTTTGCCTGGCATTCAAGCCCCCAACCCCCAGCCTAGCACTCCCACATTTCCAAGTCTTATTTAATATTTTTCCTCCTTAAGCATTAACATTGCAGCCAAACTGGGCATCTCTGCCCTCTCTAAACATGTACCTTACTCTCATGCCTCCAGGCCTTTGCTCAAGCTCTTCTCTAAGCCTAGACTACATTTTCTTCCCATTTTTACCTACTGAAATTCCACTTATCCCTTAGAGTAGTGTTGTCAAATTCAGAGAGAAATGCCAGCCACCAAAACTATACATAAGAATCCTGTGGGCCACATGTGACTTAGAAAACCACATCGTAACATTATCAGTTTTATTGTATTTTCATTTTATTAAATATTTCCCATTTAAATTTTAATCTGGTTCAGGCTGCACTGTAAGTTTTGTTGGCTGGATATTTCAGAAGGCAAAAGATATAGTTTACAACCAAGAATAACTTACCCAGCAAAGTTCAGTATAATGCTACAAGGGAAAAAGGATTTTTAATGAAATAGAGGGCTTCTGAGTGTTTCTTTTTCTTTTTTTTTCTTTTTGGAGGGCAATTGGGGTTAAGAGACTTGCCCAAGGTCACATGGCTAGTTTTTTGTGCTAAGTGTCTGAGGCCAGATTTGAACTGAGGTCCTCCTGCTTCTGAGTTTCTGATGAAAAGATCAGTGCAACTGATCTTTCTTCACAGTTTCTGTGGAGAAACTTTGAAGTAAAAGAAATTGCTCTATCAGTACCTCCATTGTATTTTTCAAGATTTTGTCTTAAATTTTCATTAGAAATTACTCATTATGTTTTAGTTGTTTGTAGGGCAAGTAGTTTGTTTACAAAAAGATGCATTCATCAGGGTCTTTAGTCTCTCAAATTATGTATATCATCAATTAGGGAATGGAATAATCCTAGCTAGTCAGGCTTGGTTTCTGCCAACTCCATGTTGAGGCATGGGGACTCATTGACAAAAAAAGGCCAAGTTTAGTTACTTCAACACATTCACATATGTGTAAGACTGAGTAGTTTGTGTGGTCCCAGTTGCAAAAGGATACAGACTCTGGGGTTAATGTGCCACTTAAAGCTGTCTGAAGTTTATAGCAAAATTAATCAATTCTTGCCTCATTGAGTCCCAGGATAAGGACAAAGGTCTGGGACCCAGGATTGGCTGTCCTAACCAGGCAGCACATGTACTCTCAAATGTAACTAGGGGTGAGTAATCAAACCTTTATTAAGCGTCTACTATGTGCCAGGCACTCTGCTAGGGACTGACAATATAAAGCTAATCTCTAGGAGTTTACATTCTATTACATACTACAAGGACCAAGCTCATCAAATGACACAATAATTTGCTTTCTCCTTCGAGATATTCTTTTAAAAAATTTTTTTTTGAGGAGAGAAGGCAGGATAATTGAGGTTAAGTGACTTGCCCAAGGTCCCATGGTTATTAAGTGTCTGAGGTCAAATTTGAACACTCCAGGGCCAGTGTTCTATTCATTGCACCACCCAGCTGTCCTGAGATATACTTAAATTCTACTCTTGAGGAGAGCAAAACCAGGAGAATTTTGTACACAATTACAGACACATCCTATGTGTGATGACGATAGACTGGGCTCCTCTCAGCAGTGCAAGGTTATAAGACAATTCCAAAAAAACTCGTGATGGAAAGGGATATCCACATCCAGAGAAAGAACTACAGGGTCTGAAGGCAGGTTGAAGCAAGCCACTTGATTTCACTCTTTTGTTTTGTTTTGTTTTGTTTTGTTCCTTCTTTCTCATTGTCCACTCCATTGGTTATAATCCTTCTTTACAACTTGACTAATGTTTAATGTGAAGGTGTTTGTAGATCCTGTGTTTGATTGCATGTCACCATGGCGGGGAGAGGAGAGGAGAGGAGAGGGAGGGGGAGAAAATTTGAAATCAAGGGATTGTGGAACTGAATGTAGTAAACTAAAAGCAAATAAATAAATTTTTAAAAATTCTACTCTTATTTTATTTTAAAGGGCCTTTGTCCCAGGTACAAAAATTCAGCGTGTGTGTGTGTGTGTGTGTGTGTGTGTGTGTGTGTGTGTGTGTGTGTGTGTGTGTGTGATATGATACTCTTCCCTGCCACTAGGATCTGAAGCCCACTATCCCTGTGCTTACTTAATACCTGACAGTTCCTTATCAACCCATACACCCTGATGGGTTGTTGCAGGAAAGACGGGAAGAAATTACTGATGGCAGAAGCTGGGGCAGGCGTGGTGGTGGTGGAGAAAGGAACAGATCAGGCCCTCTTACCTCACAACTGTGCCTGAGGTCAGACTACCTCTCCTACCACCACCTGCCCCAAAGGACTTTCCCTCCCCCCTCAACCCCCACATTTCCCCCGCACTCTCAAATCTAACTGAGCTGGACCCAGTGTTTTAGAGTGATCTCCTTATTTGCTTAAGCAAAACTCACTACCTCATTTGCCCTGTGAGTCTAGGGTATAGATCTGATGTCTTTTAGTGTGACTTATGATAAATGTCAGTAACAGAAATATAAACAAAAAACAAAACTGAAAATAGTATTTAACTTTATGGGAAAGTTGTAATTACAGCAATTTCCAACTTGAAAATGAGACAGATGATCTTTGGGAATTAGATTTCAGGTTCTATGACCATAAGAGAAAAGATTTCCAGTAACATGGAATCATCAAGGTCCACACATGCAAACTGATAAGTTTTCACCAATTCGTTTTACATGGATGTGTAGAACCAAAATTTTTAGCTAATGGTTAGGTTCATAGTTAAAAAATGTTGACATCAAGTTTTCTTTTGGGGAGAATTTGGGAATGATAGTATTTACTTGCCTTAATTTAGATAAATCATATTCATTCCCAGTAAACAGGCCAGTTTCCCTTGGTGACAATTACTTTGAGACCAACTAAGACTGCCCCTCCAGTTACACGTCTCTCCAGGCAGTAGAGAAGGAGTAGAAACTGAAGGTTTTAGATTTAACAAAATATAAGAGGTTACCAAAGCTTATTGGGACCAGTCCAACCTTAGGCAAAGCTCTCGTGGGTGAACAGCATTCTAGACTTCCCAGACTGACCACTTGGCCTCCATTCTTTGTCAAAAACCTACCTTTTAATGAAATTGAATTGATCACAAGTTTTTCTTAATTGCTTAATCAGTGCCAGACTCAGTGCTAGGAGCTGGGGATATACAAACAAAAAGAGGGAAGCCTTCCTTGTCTTCAGGGGCTTCCTTTTAACGGAGGGATGAAATAGGTACTTAGACAATGAAATACAAAATATATGTAATAAGAATAATATCAGATGCCTGTTACATGCAACATTATTTTTAGGGGGAATTTAGGCTTACCTCTGGTCTTCAACATGTAAATTTTGCAGATATTGGTCTCATTGGGAGAGGCATATCAAAATGCCATGGGAGGAAGCCTCCATCTGTAACAAAATACCACTGAGGGATATAGGTGAGGGGTTACTGCAAAGAAAGATACCTATAGGAGGGGACACAGGAATGTGCCCCCAAAGGTCCTCATCTCTCCCTGTTTATCCTGGACGGTTTAGGAAAGTGGTCTAGGTAATTTTGGTTTCTTTTAAGTTAGAATCTCTTGCTTCTTCTTCTCTAGCAAATGACTGTGAATTGACTAAGGAAGACTAGAGCAGAGTAATCCAAAAGGTTTGGGTTCTCCTAGGGAAGAAATCATTTCTCTGCCATGGGAGGAAGAAGGGAGCTACCCATGATGACAGTAACCAAATGGAAAATTCTTTTAATCTTTGGTTAGACTAGAGTAAGGCTCTGGGGAAAATAAGCACTCAGCAGATACAGATTTCTTTCTAGGCTCTAGAACTTTTTTTTTCGTCTATGTGTAAGAAATTGTGACAGGTACTATTATTACCTTCATTTTGCAAAAGAGAAAATTGAAGTAGACAGAGGTTAAATGACTTGCCCAGGGTCATAAAGCTAAGAAGTGTCTGAAGCAAGCATTGAACTTCAGTCTTTTGGACTCTAAGCTCAGTGCTCTGTCCTCTGGACCATGCATCTCTCTCTTAAGAGTGTATGACTTATTCATATTATATAACTAGTGTCAAAAGTGTGATTTGAGCTCAGGTCTTCCTGACTCCAAGTCTAGCTCTTCATTATTCAAAATGGTCAGGATGGATAATGCTAAGTTGTGAGCCCTCATTGGTTTCACAGTACTTAAAAAAAAAAAAGAAATTATTTGCCTTTGGAATGCTTTTGTTTCAAATTTACATTTAAATATGGATGTACCTGATGTCCTGGCAGTTCCAACCTAATAATGGAGCCACAATAAGAGGGGGTGGGTAATTTTCATGAATCTTCCTGCTCTTCTTATGTACCGCTTCTTGTTTCCTATTGGGCTTATGAAAGTGTAAATAATATCATGTCATCAGACAGACTTCCTCTGAGGAAGGACTGAGAGATCATGGTGGTGATTAAGTGTTGGGAGGAGATGTGGTTCCAATGTGATTCCAGTTCAGTTCACTCTGTCTGTACCAATGGAGCTTCTTTCAAGCCCAGCTTCCATCTTACACAGAAGGAGCCATTTGTTCTCAATTGACTTGATTTATTCCTAAAGTCCATCAGTGTTCAAAGGAAATAGGAAAACAGAGTATATCATGTGAACCAAATGGGATATGTTACAGTTTCATGGTGAGGTAACCTAAAAATATTCTCAACCCTAAAATATATCAAATATGATGAACCTTTGCTCCCCTGTGTTTTTTATTTGTCTTTTTAATAATGGATATAGATGGGGCAAGGATATGGACATATTTGAAATGAATAAAGATTTGTGAATTCCTTTCTTTTGAAAATTCCACATGTAGTTGTGGAGTTTTACCCATTTATTAATGCCAGTTCTTGTCTTGCCATTTAGCTTTGGGACTGAATCTTTCTGAGGGAGACACCAACTTCTCTGGGGCGAGTTGGCATGCTGCAGTGGTATCAACACTTCTATTGGCCAGTGCAAGCTAAAATTCTGCCTCTCTGATACTCATCTGCTATTGTGAGGCTGTGATTATTCTAACCAATGGCAGTGGCACAAAATCAATGGGACTCATCTAGCAATACATTTGCATAATATTTAATAAACAAACTTTCCTGGAAAAAAATGACTGTTTCATATGAATATCTTTCTCTAATGTGATTTACTGTCAATTATTTCTAAGGTTATCATCATTAGCCATATGTAGTCAGGCTATGTTGATCTAAATTCGATAGTTTTCTAGTTCTTTAATTGATAGCTCATATTTTTGCATTGCTTTCATTTACAAATATATTACTTTCCCCTTTCCCTCTTCATCTAACCATCTAAGAATGCAGATTCACTAGCACCCTGAACCTGCTGTCTCCTGCTCAGTGTAGTATGTTGGTGATTATGGCTAGGCCCACACCTTCCATCAGATCTAAAGCAACCACTTCTATCTGGACCAGAACAAGCCATCTTCCACCTCCTGTTGCCAGCCCAATCTCCCAACTGAGAATCGGAGGACTTCCATTGCAAAGATGTACAACCCTAACTTTAACTTCAAGCCTCCCATTTCCAGCCATGCCTGTTCTTTGAGGGTAGAAGAGTAGCATCCTTCACTCAATGATGAACATTCTCATGCCTGTTAATACCCTTCACATCCCAGTGATTCTGAATTCCCCAAGATCAGTGGTTCTCAACCTTCCTAATGCCACGACCCTTTAATACCCGTATGTGGGGGTATCTGCATGTGGGTGGACCCGCCTGGAGACTGATAGAGGAGCGGTGTCTCGGTTGCTAAGACCATCGGAAACATGTGTTTTCCTATGGTCTTAGGTGACCCCTGTGAAAGGATCATTCAACCCCCAAAGGGGTCGCGACCCACAGGTTGAGAACCGCTGCACTAGATCATCATCTAAACCTCACTCCAAATCCCCTACCACTGGAGTCCTCATTTCCACTTCCCCTCAACTCTCCCACCCCCAAAGTTTAATCCTAACTCCACCCAGTTCTTCCACTGTGCCCTCTGGAATGCCCCTGCATAGGTATCAAACTTTTCTTCATCCTAATTTCATTCTACTCTTTGAATCTGCTGACTCTTCCTGAAACCTGAGTTTTCCTTGATGACACAGCCTCTCTGACCATCCTTTCTAGGATTAGTTGCATTTTCACTCATTCTTTTCGGTTCACTGGTTGAGGTGAAGAGGTGGAATTCTTCCTCCTGCTTCCATATTCTCCTCTTTCCTCCATCACTCAGTAATTTCTTTTCCCTTAAGGTTCACGATATTTTTATCTACCACATAATTAAAATTCTGGTAGCTGTTGTCTAAAGACACCCATTGACTTTCTTTTCCTCCTCAATGAGTTTGATACCTGACTTACAATTTTTCTCTAGTCTTCAACTCCTTTGCTCATACTAGGAAAACTTAACATACCAACTGATTCTCCCTCAAATACTCTAACCATTCATTTTCTCAAACTACTCACCTCCTTCTCTCAGATACATATAAAGATATTCATCCCTTGATCTTGTCATCACCCCCAAATATATCATTTCACATTTAAGAATTCTGAAAGTTCTTTATCCAGTCATAATCTATTGCTTTTCACCTCTCTCTCTGCTTTCCCTTATAGTACCCCGCTATTTACCAATACTATGACCTCCAATCTCTTGACCTTTCAATTCTTTCCCAGGCCATTTCCCCCAAACTAGCCACCCTTTCTTCTTCTCATCATCTTGACCCCTTGGTGAATCAGTTCAATTCTGTACTGCCCTCCTCTCTGGAATCCCTACACCCCTTTTAGTATCACTGATTATGCCTAGTCAGGTCTTAGTCTTGGATCACTCCCACCAGTCATCACCTTCTTGCCTATATACGAACAAAATGGAGAAAATCAGGCTATTGTTCTGGCTGCGTCCACTACATACTTATATAACCTCAGTTGGGCCCTTACCACTGCTAGGACATTCTACTGTACCTCCCTTATTGTACCTCTCTATTCTGCTCTCCACAGTAGCTTTTCCAAACCTTTTTATCCCTCCTCAAACTTCCTGTATCTTCCCTTCCCCCTACTTTCTTAACTGATACAAGACACAAAATACTTGTCTCATATTTTGCAGAAAACATTGAGACCATTTGCCATGAACTCTTTCTTCTTTCCTCTCTCCCTTAACTCACGTTCCTTTGCACAACTTTCTCTTCCTTCACCCTTGTTTCAAATGATGTAGTGGCCTTACTCCTCACCAAAGCTAAATCTCACTCCACCCCGTCTCATTCAACAGATTTGCACCTCTGTCTGCACTCTTTCGCTCATTTTAAATCTCTCCATATCTACTGGCTGATTTCCTACAATCCACAAACATGCCCATGTCTCATTCATCCTGGTAAAAAAAAAAACACCTCTCATTTGATCCTTCCATCCCTGTGAATTAGCATGCTATATCTCTTTGCCTTTTGTAGCTAAACTCCTACATATACATATAATGGATATCTTTATAACTATAGAGAAACAAATCTAAACTTTATTGTATCCTTCAGGGGGGTGGGGTTGGGGAGACGAAAAAAAAGAACGAAGTAAAAAAGTACACAGCAGAGAACAAAAAAAAAACTCACAAGGAAGCAAAGAAAAGATGGACAATTCTCAACACAAGTGTTATTTATCATATAGGCTTTCTTGAAATAAAAATTTATTGTTACATATTTTGAAACCTCTCTTATGTTCTGCTATGCACATGACGTGTTTTTTTTCTTACTAACTTTGTATTTAAGCTCTAATATCTAAGTTTATGACATGTTTTTATTTCTTTCCTCTATTTGGTATTTGAATCTAAAATAAAATTTTGAAGAAAAAAAATGGTTGGCATTCAAAGCCCTTCATAACCTTTCTCCTTCCTACTTTTCCAGTCTTCTTATACCTATTCGCTGCCACATAAACTTAGATCCAGTGACAATGACCTCTTGGCTCTTCCATGAACAAGATACTCCATCTCTTGGCCCCAGGTATTTTCTCCGGCTGTCCTGCATGCCTGAACACTCTCCCTCCTCTACTTTAAATACTCACTTGACTGAGTACTTTTAAGGCCTAAGTAAAATACAGCCTTCTACAGGAAGCATTTTCCAGCTCATTTTAATTCCAGTAGTTCCCTTCTTTTAATTACACATAAATAATTATTTTAATGTGTGGTACGTAAAAGATGAAATGACTGAGGAAACAAAGGTTTGAACTTCCAAGTATATTCCAAGATCAATTAAGCCATGCATTCCAATTGCTCAAAAAACTGGGACCAGGTCCCCTCAGCTTTGGTATAGGACCATGAATACAAGGGGAGACAGACTTTAATGAAGCAAAAACAATTAATCTAATAAGACCAATTAATTTTTAAAAATTAGCCAAGATGCAAAATTAGATAATCTGATTTCTAATTGGAGGAAAGAGTAAGGACTTTCTAACATGGGAGGAGAAGAGGGAACAGGTTCTATTCCCTGAATTCAGAAAAAGTTTCTGTAAACAAGCAAAGGGACATGGAAACAATAACTGACTGATCAGTAAAGGGCCATCTTCAAATAAGACATATGGGTTACTTGAGATACATAATCGTGGGAAAACTTTGTGCATCAATCTTCAGATCTGACGGAGTTTCTGGTCAACATAACCGAGGTTTTTGGTTAAGGGTCTCTAAGCAGCAGGTTAAGGGGTTTAAGCAGCAGGTCCAAATTTCCAGCCATGGAGGCCTAAGTTTAAACAATGTATTAAGGTTGTTTTTTCCCCTACAATTTCCACAACTGAATAGTTTTCTCACAAGACAGAAATGGACTAGACCCATAATTGAATAGAAAGGGAACTGAGCTAGCTCCAGAAATGTCACGAGATGAATTCCGTGTGGTTCACTTGATTGCCACTACCACTTGCTGTTCTAATCCCCTCGAATGCGAGTGTTGGAGCAGGAAAGAATGGGGAAAAATGTCCCGGACTATGTGGTGCCTTGGGAAGATTTGTATGTACTAAGGCAGAGTGACACGAACAGAACCAAGAGAAATCATTTGCACCTTGTCCGCAGTAATGTCAAGGAAAAAGTTTTTTGAAAGATTTAAGAATTTAAATCAATGCAGTGACTAATGATGACTTCAGAAAACTGATGATGAAGCATGCCTCCTGACACGGGGCAGATGGATGATGGAGAAGACATGCCTTTACAGTGATGGGTAGTGTGTTGATGTGTTTGCTTGGCTATCCTTAAAGAAGGGATCCTGGGGGAGGGAGTGGTGGAGGATGTAGTAGAGTTAATGGTTAATGAGAAAGATGTGAAAATAAAGAAAAAAAGAGTACCACAAAACATTAGAGGACTCTCAGCTCACCTGAACTGACAAGATGACGGACTAGACACTTTCTCATTCTTATGACCTCTCGAACCTCTCCAAACAAAAATTATGCTCAAGACAAAGTAATTTCATCATCTCCATCGTCTAAGATATGCAGAAGCCAAGTAACAACCCAATGAACTAATAACAGAGGCTAATCTCTAATCCCTGAAGTGCACACTCAGCACACTGTCCCTGATAGCCTCTGATTACACTGGTGACGGAGCTGTGAATCTGTACAACTATTTTGGAAAGCTATTTGGAATTACTATTTGGAATTATTTGGGGAGTAAAATGATTAAAATATTCATTCCTTTTAACCCAGAGATTCCAATTTTGTTTTTCAGTCGGTTATAGTTGGTCTGATTCTTTATGACCCCATTTGGGGTTTTCTTGCCATTTACTTTATCCACATCATTTTACAGATGAGTAAACTGAGGCAAACAGGGTTAAGTGACTTGCCTGGGGTCACACAGCTAGAGGGCTCTAAGGTCACATTTGAACTCAGATCTTTCAGACTCTAGGCCTGGCATTTTGCCACTTAGCTACCCAGAGATTTCACTACTAATCTTACAACCTAGGAAGATAATTGCTGAGAAGAAAATTGCCAATACACCAAAATATTCATGGCAGTATTTTAGTAATAGCAAAGAATTAAAAACAAGATACATGGCATTGGATGGTGACAAATTACACTGCATGAACTAAATGGAATATTACTAATGTTATAGGAAATGATGAACATGATGAATACAGAGAAGTATAGAGTTATATGTACTGATGTAGAGTGAAGTAAACTGAACCAAGAAAACAATATATACAATAATTACTGCTGTAAATGGAAAGAACCATAAAAAAGGAGAAGTGAATGTTATATAAAATATAAAGAACAAACATTATTGCAGAGAAGAGATAAGAGAAAATGCTCCTCCCCACTCCTTTGTAGAGGTAGGAAGTCCCTTGTGGCACATTGATTCTATTTTTAGACTTTGGCCATGTATTGATCATTTTTTTCTTTTTCTTTAAAAACATCATTTATTATATGCAGTTTCTCTCTGAGAGAAGAAGAGATTCTGGAGAAAATTTTATTGGTGTAAAAAAACCTCACTCCAAACATATTAATCAAAATTTATTTTAAAAGCAGTTTTAAAATAAGAATTTTAAATAAAAAATAATTTTAAAATAAAAAATATTTTTAAAAAAGAACATATCAGAAATACACAAAAGGTAGAGTGGAAAGATCACTGACTGTAGAGTCTGAGGCTCTAGATTCAAATCCCACCTCTGATATTTAACTAATTGTGCATCCTTGAGGAAGTTGCTTAAGAGCTGTGGGCATCATCTATAAAACGAGAGTCGTGGACTAGACGGCCTCTGAGGTCTCTTCTAGCCATAGTTCTAAGATCCATGATCTTTAAAAAAATATTTCAGTAGCAGATCACAAGAAAACAGGGCAATTTGTTACTAATTTGTTAAATTTGATATATATTTACAAAAATAAATTGCGCATAACAGAAGTTCATGGTTTCATATACATACTCTTTTTGCTTTCCTTTGTACAATGAGTCCTTTATTATGTTCAGAATAAAAAATAATATGGGCTAGTTTACTTATTACATTTAATGAATGTTTTCTTCAAGAAGAAAATTAGATGTTTCTTATTGTAGTGAACACCCAATGACAGCACATAAGTGAAATTGTGACAACTGACAGCAAATGGCTAATTACAGATAAATTAGTCATTTAAGAATCAGTTGTCTGTTTGCAATCAGATTGTCAAGTGATTAACACAAAGGTCAAAGTAAATACCAAATTAACATAAAAGATGAGAAAATACTCTGTGCAAGTATGGTAACCCCAACCTAACTAATTTAAATGAGCTGTTGGTTCTAAAAAATGAAAAAGATGAAGGTAAAGATGCCAGTTCTGACTATTACCACTTCATAGCTACAGACCGCGTAGCTAGTATGCTCTCATTTCATCCTCCCAGTGGGAGACTTGGCTGGATCTCCCCTTTGAGCTTCTAAGGGTATCCCTGAGGATTTTGAGGTGTCTCAGCTGTCATTGTCTTGACTCACTGGTCCAAACATGTTCTCCCACTGTTAATTGTCAATGACTAGGTCCACTTATTTAATGAACATGTACCAAGCACTTAGTATATGCCAGACAAAGTGTTGGGGAAGCAAAGAATCAAAAAACAGTCAATGCCCTCAAAGATTTTACAGTCTCAAAGGGGAGACAACAGGCAAAGAAATATATATGAAGCAAGCTACATATGGGATAAATGAGAAATAAAAGAGGAAAAGCATGAGAAGTAAGAGGGATTAGGGAAGTCTTCCAGTAGAAGGTGAAATTTTAGTTGGGAATAATTAATGTCAATCAACTCTTACAAAGTGGTATTTACTTTGAAGATATAGCAAGAACAGAAGTAAAAACATTTCTCCCCTAATACTTGGGGATGCTCAGAGAATAACCAATCAAGAGTCCTCACTCTACGGTTTATCTCAGACATGATCATCCAGTTTGCGCTTGAAGGCCTTCAGTGAGGAAGAATTCCTTGCCTCACGAGATATCCCATTCTTCTTTTAGGTAACTCCAATGATTAAGGTTTTTCCTTACATCAAGCCTAAATCTGTGTCTTTCCAATTTTTATCCACATTTCCCAGTTTTGCCCCTTGAGACTAAGCAGTCAGTCAGCTAACAAGCTGACCTCTTTGTGTCAGACACCCTAGTCAGCCAAAGAGAGGAAATAGTTCCTTTTTTCAAGGAACTCATCTGGGGGAGACAACATTCAAACAATCGTATACCAGGGCTAATCTCAGAAGGAAGGCACTAAGATTAAAGGGGACCATGATTGACATCCTGCAGAAGGTAGCACTATAGCTGAGATTTGACAAAAGTTAGGGAAACCAGGAGGCAGAGATGAGAAGGGAGAGACAGCTCTTGTCTGGTACAAGTTGAAACAAGGAAGATAAAAACTGGAAAGGCAGAAAGGGGCCAGGTCATGAAAAGCTTAAAAAGTCAAATGAATGCTTTTATATTTGATCTTGAAAGTTATAAGGAGTTACATCTGCTCTTTCTTCCACGTCAGTTCCTCAGATAATTAAAATAGCTATGTTAACTGTATGATTTTTTAAAAACCTGGAAAGATTTACATGAACTGATGCAAAATGAAATGAGCAGAACCAGGAGAATATTGTACACAATAACAGCAACATTGTACAATGATCAATTGTAAGTGGCTTAGCAATTCTCAGCAACACAATGATCCAAAACAATTGCAAAGGACTCATAATGAAAAATGCTATAAGCCTCCTGAGAAAGAACTGATAAATAGAAGTATGCCTAGTATGGTTTTACATATATTTATAAATCCATGTCAAATGGTGGCTTTCTCTAGTGTGAGGTGGGGAGAGAGGAAAGGTTCAGAATTTAAAATGTGCCAAAAATAAATAACATTAGGTGGCTAGGGTAGTTTGCATGATATTTTGGCCTCCTTGTGGTAACTGCTTTTTAGAAAAATTTTCAAAAAGTTGCTATAGAGGTGAGATTAAATATATAGAGTGTTTCGTGTAAGAAAGACTCAAGATGCCAGTCACTAGATAGTAGAGAACTTGGAAAGGAGTAAGAAGATTGGAGAAGAGAGGAGAAGGCCAGGTTATGAAGGACATTCTGTTTGAATGCCAAACAAATTTGGTATTTGATCCTAGAATCAGTAGGGAGGCATTGGAGTTTATTGAATGTGGGAATAAAAATTATCCAACCTACAATAAGAGAAACTGAGAAAGAGCTCTGAGCCAATGGCACTTTATTAAAGGGTCCATGGTCCCCTCTAATGAAGTGGACCTCAGATCTTCCTCACAATCTGAGATGTCCTCTCCTTCCAGGGCCCTATTTTTATAGAGTTAGGTATCTAAACATTCAAGAACAGCAATACCAGATACAGAATCATTCCTTTGGCTCTCATATGACACATAAGCTAAAATAAGAAAAATGATCAGTCAGCAAGGTCACAAGTTGGGTGAAGCAAGGAATATCTCCACTGACTAGGTGGTCAAAAGATGGTCATAAGATGGACATCTGTTCATGTTGGACAAGACAGAATGGTCTGGAGGCACAAAAATAATTTTGGGAGACTTTCCATGTAATTGAGTCACCTCCCCCACACTGGGCTTGGTCACCATGACAAAGAAAAACAAGGGTGGAGCGCCTCTGGCTAGCTTCCTACAATTATACAAATGATTTTACCATCTGCAGTTCACAGTTCTGGGACCAAAATATTCAGAACTTACAATCATATCAAATAATTGATACTGATTGAAATAGAGTAGGGGTCTTCACTGAATCAACTTCCTCAAAGAGGCTGACATTGTCAGAAATGTACTTTACAAAGATCACTTTGATAGCTGAGTGAAAGGTTGTAATGGTAATGGGAATCTAAAGATCTTCCTTGCCCTGTGGCCCCGTGATAGGCTTAAATGAATCTGAGAAGCTTCCCTGATTTGAAAATATACTCTGTCCCCTGATAGGTTGAATGTGGTCACATGGAGCCTATGGCTGGAAGCTTGTTCTTCAGGAATGCCCATACCTTCTTATTTTGTGATTGGTCAGTGGGTCAAGATGGTTGTAACATTCTCTGACCCAGGAGAAAGCTATATATACCCTGATGCGAGGTTTTGCCTTGGGGGCTCAATGTGGGAAAAGTTGTGTGATTTGGCCAGATGAGACTCTGGGCAACCATTGAGCCCCCTGGCTTTGAAAACCCAGATGTTAGTGCTTCACTCTCTGGTAACTAACTAGGTATGGATGTAATGTTTAGACAGCTGGAAGCCCTGTCTGCTGGTCTGTTTCTCTGTCTGTGTTTTTTTTTTTTTGGTCTGCTTCTAACTTCTGTTTGCATTCTCTGAAGTTCAGGGTGCTGACTTTTCTCCCTGAACTAGGTAAATGACATATGTTTGATTAAAGTGAGAATGTTAACCCATTTTGAGTTGCTTTCCTTTAGAAAAGCAGTTCTAGGAACCTGTGCTAGCAGCCATCCTGGGCATGCTAGAGTGCTTACTGCTACAAAGGTGGACTGGAATATGGGGATACTTGAAGGAGGAATGCCAAGCAAAGGTCTGCCGCAATAATCTCTGAAATGAAGGTTGGACTAGATGGTCACTGAGGCTCTAGTTCTATGATACTATAATCTCTTTTAGTACCCATACCCAGGGGTCCAGGTCCTCATGTGCTTTTTCTTGCTAGCCATCAGGTCTATGCTCCTTTCTCCAACTTCACGCACAAATAGGAAAGAATGAAATACAACTTTCTCCAGTAGATTTTATATATGAATAAGTATGTAATATTCTATATCTACACCTTGGTACTACTAATGAACAATGAGCTGAGTCTGGAATCAAACAGGAGAAAGATTTAAGACTGAATTGCATTTACTATGTCATTCAGTGCTTTAAATGTACATTAGCTGCTTATTGCGTAAAAAGCCTATCATTTTAATGCCAAATTGGCTTTTGCTTACAGATTCATAGATTGTTAGAGCTGAAAGGGACCTTAAAGACTGCTTGGTCTTGTTATCTCATTTCATAGATACACTGAGGCCCAGAGACTGACTTGTCCAAGATCACACATCAACTAAGTGGAACAGCCAAGACTCAAATCCAGGCCTCCTCACTCTTAATCCAGTGCTCTTTGTAGAGAACATGATACAAATTTAAAACCATTTCAAAAATAGATTAGCCATTAGCCCTCTCTGCCTAATATCCCTTCCCCTTTGACCTTGGATTCTCATTTTCTGGGTCACAGTCTGGTCCTTTGGTATTTTCCACTCAATGTACCAATAGATGGCACAGTAAATAGAGCACCAGCCCTGGAGTCAGGAGGACCTTAGTTCAAATCCGGCCTCAGACACTTGACACATTTACTAGCCATGTGACTTTGGGCAAGTCACATAACCCCAACTGCCCTCCAAAAAAAAAAAGAATTTAATGATGGGATAACAGAGACTCAGAGAGATTGCAATAATGTTAATTCTTTGGTCACTGCACCAAGATCTCACCTTTAAAGTGTCATCTATCAGGATAAATGGTCTATGTACTGTGTGATACTTACCACTGCCCACTTTTACACACTCTACCACCTTGACTGAATGCACAGAACTGTGCATTCCATTTTATTTTTTTCTAGTTCTGAATTCTCTTCCTTCTTTCTCTCCCTCCCCCCACCATTGTGAAGGAGAGAAAAACAAAATTTATTATAAATATAAGTATGTATACATACACATATATAAAGATACATATATAGTCATGCAAAAAATTCCTGTATTAACCATGTCCTCCTCAACACCTCAAAAGAAAAATAAATAAATAAAAGAAAATATGCTTCAGTTTTCACTTTGAGTCCATCAGCTTTCTTTCTGGAGGTAGATAACATGTTTCATTATGGGTCCCTTGGAACTGTGATTGATCATTGCTCCAATCAGAGTTTCCAAGTCTTTCAAAGTTAATTCTCTTTATAGTATTGTTATTGTATAAATTGTTCTCTTGGTTCTGCTCACTTTGCTTTGTATCAGTTCATACAATTCTTCCCAGGTTTTTCTGAAATCATTCCCTTCATTTCTTACACATAATGGTATTCTGTCATGTTCATATATTATAACTTGTTCATGCATTCCCCAAATGATGGGCATCCTCTCAGCTTTCAATTCTTTTTAACCAACAATAAAAGAGCTGCTATAATTTTTTTTATGCATTTGTCTCCTTTTCTTGATTTCTTTGGAGTGTAGACCTAGTAGCAATATCTCTGAGTCAAAGGATATATATGGTTTAATAGCTTTTTGGGCACAGTTCCAAATGGCTTTTCAGAATGGTTGGCTGACCCTTTAGTATTAATGACTGAAGAATATACTTTGGGTAGTAAGTGCCCTTGGTAGCTGTGACTTCTATATTTTCCCTGGCCACCATAAAACATATCACAGTCCTACACTTAATACTTATTGCTGCAAGGCTCTTCCTTTGTGGAGGGGAGGGGGGAGAGGAAGAAAAGAAGATACCTCATATTGTTATAATTAATGTGAGAGAATGTTATTCTTGTGTTGTTTGGGAAAAATAAAATATTTTGTCAACATTCATTTTTAAATCCAAATAAGATTTTTCTCAAATTTGTTTAATTTTATATTGGTTGTAATTTTATTCAAACTAAATTGATGGAAATGACCTGAAATGATGTGATCACTTTTCTTCTTGCAAATATTCAATTCCCTTTTAAATTCTAAAAATAAAAATGAACATTCATAGCTTATTTTATATTTTAACACTAAAATATATCATTTAATTCATACATATAAATGCATACAAACTTACATTTAAATACATATATGCATTTAAATTTAAAACACTAATTATAAATGAAGTTAGGGTGTGTGTTATAGTGGATAACCCAGTATTCAAATACCCTCTGTATCACCCACTATATCACCCACTATATTTCTAGTTGCATGACACTCAAAAAAAAATTCTATAACCTCTGTGTACCTTGGGCTACCCACTAGGATTTATCGCTCAGTCATAGATGAGTTGCCCTCTGAGTCAGAGGAGATAGCTCCTACACTGAGTTCCCTACACTACAAATAAATTAACAGAACAACAGCTTATTTTTCAACCAAAAAAGAATGCAATTTTTTCAGTATGTTAGATAAAAATTTCAAACTATGATAAACAGCCCATAAAGTACCTAGAGGATCAAACCCTTAACCACTCCCAATAACTTCATTTTTGTCCCCTGCTCCTTGCGATCCCTAATCCATTCCTGTGTCTGTCTTTGTCCCAACATCATGGCCTGATTACGGTGAGGGGAAAGGGAAAAGTAAATCTATGGTGGCATTACCTTTCCTCACACTTTCCTTTGTAGTAATATTCTGACCTTACTCTCCCAGATTGAAGCTCCACCTTTCCTTCAGGGTTTTAGCAGCAATCCTAATAGGTGAGTGACTTTCACTAATGCTATTTGCTGGAGTCCCTATTCTAGTGTGTTCTCCCCACTATTAACTGAAAGTAATTAGCACCTCAGTTTCATTTAACCTAGTAATATTAATTAACTTTTACAAAAGGATATTTATTTGGAAATATAACAAGAACAGGTGTTACAAACATTTTCTCCCCCCCCTCCCAACAAATTTGGGGACATACTTTCCTATAACCCATCTCATCCTCAGGGAAGTTGAGGCTCAGACAACACAATTTTTATATAGCATTTGTCCCACCACGTTAATTTCCAAATTTCCAAATCAGCATGACTAATGGATAAATAGTTGGTGAAGCTGCATCTCTGCTTCTGCTGGTTGTATCATTTTTCTTGATGATCTTCAACTATGATTTTAGGCAGTACTGAATAATGATATCTATTATTAAAAACCTTGCTGAAATCAAGATATGAGCTGTTGTTCTACCATGTGCTAACTGTGTGGCAATTGAACAGGGCAATCAATCTCTCTGAGTCTCTATTATCCCATCATTAAATTCTTTTTTTTTTTTGGAGGGCAGTTGGGGTTAAGTGACTTGCCCAAAGTCACATGGCTAGTAAATGTGTCAAGTGTCTGAGGCTGGATTTGAACTCAGGTCCTCCCGACTCCAGGGCCGGTGCTCTATTCACTGCACCACCTCGCTGCCCCTATTATCCCATCATTAAAATGGAGATGATAATATCACATTAACTATTCAAAGGATTTTGACAATGAGGATATCTACCAAGCTGAAAAGACGTGAACCATTTTATTTAGTAATATGGCAAATAAGTGGTATGGACAATAAATGCCACAGAAGTTCAAAGGAGAGATGAATCATTCTCTGCTGTGTAATTTGGGGAAAAAATAGAAAAAGAGGGATGTGAGTTGGTTCTTAAAGAACTGATGAGAGTGGCAACTGATGAGTGGGCTTTGAACTGAGTTTTTAAGGAATTTATGGAAAGTAAGAAGAAGAAGTAAAGGAAAAGAGCATTCCAAGTATGAGGAAGAGCCAGTGAAAAAGCAAGGAAAGGAGAGATGAAATGTTGGTTTTGAAGAACTGCAAGCAAGCCAGTGTAGTTAGACCATAGAATGCATGGAGAGGAGTTAGGTATAAGAAGTCTGGAAAGGGAGAAAGGGGAAAAGTTGTGAACATCTTTAAAAGCCAACCAGGGGGTTATATTTTATCCTGGTGCCACTGAAGTTCTTTGAGCAGAGAAGATGTGGTCAGATAGATGTACGATTTAGAATAATTATTTTTCCAGCTGAGTGAAAGATGGATTGGAATGAGGAAGAAACTTGCAACAGGGAGACCAATTAGAAGGTGAGTGCAGTCAGTGTTTCGGGAAAGAGATGAAGAGGGTTTTGTGAAATGTTTGTTGCTGAATGAGTGGAGAGAGGGGGGTATATACACAAGATGTTGTAAAGATATTAATGACAAAATTTAGCAATGGACTGAATATTTGGAGAGTAAGGAGTTAAGGATGACAGCAATGTTGTAAGCCTAGGTAACTCAAAAAATAGCGGTGCTCTCAACAGTAATATGGAAGGTCAGAAAGCAGAGAGCTCAAGAAGAAAGAGAATGAGTTTCCTTTTCGTCATGTTGTTGATGAGATGCTTACAGGATATCCAATAGGTAGTTGGAGATGTATGGGTATAAATTAGCAGAGAAGAATATATAGATCTGGGAATTCTCTTCATAGAAATGATAACTGACTGTTGGGAGATGATGAGATCACCACGTGGGATAAAATTGTGAAACGAGAAGAGGGCTCAGGATAGAGTCTTGGGGAAACCCACACAAGTAAATATGACAAGGATGAAGAACCAGTGAAAGAGACTGAGAAATAGTGGACCAACAGATAGAAAGCCACAAAGGGAAGGAGAAATATAAGATGATAGCTAGTAAGATTAGTTGGCTCAAGTGAGGGTTTTTAACAATAGGGAAAACATGAGTATGTTTGCAGGTGACAGGGAAGGAGCCAGTATATAGGGAGAGATTGAAGATCAAAGAGAGAAAGGAGATGAAAGTGGGAGCAATTTGCTGGAGAAGAGAGAGAATGGGATCAAGGGTGTCTGTAGGAGGCGTTTGCCTTGGCAATAGACCAAGCACAAGGTGATATATGTTTGCGTTACCATGGTGGCAGAGGAAAGGAGCAGGAAGGAATAATGGGGAAACACATTTTGATGGGAAAAAGTGGTAGTGCTTCATGACTAATTGGATATAATCAGTGAAGAAGAGGGGAAGGTAAAAAAAAATCTGAAATTTTGAGCGGGTGACTAAGAAATGGTAAAATTTATGGAAAGATTGAAGTTGACAGGAGGGAATGGTCTTCCCTACTTCCTTCCCCTCTCCATTCTTCCCAGGGGAGATAGTATAAATAGACACAAAAATCCTGTTGGTACATAGGGAACATAGGGGCAGGATCGAGATCTACTTCATTCAGTCCAACTCTCTTATCTTTCTTGCTTTCTCCTTCCTCCAATAATAAGCTTCAAGAGAGGACAGACCTTAGTATTCTTGATTCACCTCATCTCTAAGAAACAATGTGGTCAGAATATTGCTACTTTACTTGAAGTTATCAACATAGGAGCTAATAATGTCTAAAGTAATTAATGACATGGAGAGCAAACCAGGGTCGATATTCCACACAAGCCAATAATTATCTTCTAACTAGAAAAATAGTTCAATGGTCTACAAACCAAGGAGTATTTTTTAAAACATTTTTTACTAAATGTAAATTTTTACATAGTGATAAGTGCTAGTTTTTTTGTAAACGTATTTTGCATATTAATGAATGTGAGCCACTTGGTTTTTGATGCAAGGGAGTACTATCCCTTTCATTTCTACATTTCAATATTTCCCTGATCAATTTAGAAGGAAGGAAGGAAGGAAGGAAGGAAGGAAGGAAGGAAGGATGGAAGGAAAAAAGAAAGGAAGGAAACAAAAAGGAAAGAAAGAAGGAAAAGAAGGAAGAAAAAAAGCATTTATTAAGCACTAGTTTGTGCTAGTCATTGTGCTCAGTGCTTTGCATTATTATCTCATTTGATTCTCACAACAACTCTGGAAGTTAGGTATTATTCCATTTTACAGTTGAGGAAACTGAGGCCAACTTAAGTGGCTTGTCCAGGGTCAGAGGGCTGGCTAGTAAGTGTCTGATGCTGAATTTGAACTTTAGTCTTCCCAGCTCCAGACTCAGAGCTCTACTAGCAAACATTTTTAAGCGCTATCAATATTCAGGTAGGATCTTAAGCCAACCATAAAGTCAAATACTTTAAAAAGTGACAAAACTTAATAGAGTTTGCAACTTCCAGATGTCTAATGAAATGTTTTTTATTGTTCCTGTGTGATAAACTATCAAAAGACTGGCCTGCCAATTTCCTGTTTTATTCCCTATTTCGCTTGAAGGTTTATAAAACATATCTTTTTAAGTGATTACTAGCCATTCCCTACATATCCTGAGTCCCAAAGCCCATTGGTATGACCCTTTGTCCTTAATCATTATCAATATCCTGTGTCTGCATGAGTTGGGAATCAGGGTGGGAGATAAGAGAGCTCTGCTCTCTTCAGACTCTCTTCAAGGTTCTTCAATCTCTTCATTTTCTTTGGGTCTCTTCAGCTCTTCAGACTTTCTTTGGGTCTCTTGAGTCTCTTTGGGGGGTTTTTGGCTTCCAGCTTCAAGAGAAAAGACGGGTGATTCCAACCCTACTTCAGATTGTTGAAGGGAGAAAAAAACTGGGAAGAATCTGGCATGAGAGCAGCTAGCACTTTTGATCATGTCCTTATCCCCAGGTTGCTACACTAGAGATTTCAGGGAATTTCCTTGGAACTCTCTCTTGGTTGAGCTGAATTACCTCTCTTCAAACAGGAGAGCCCCTTCATTCTATATCATCTGATATATATTCTCTTATGTATACTTTGATTTCTTTTTCACTATCGATGTGGATAAGTGGGTTTCTTTGCTACTTTCCATGTATGTTCATTGTGGAACTTGTATTTCATGAGAAGGGAGTCAAGACTTGGATATGTAAAACTTGGGTCCTCCTTTCCTCATTTATGAGGAGCAATCAGAAGTTTAGCTTGAACCTAAAAATCATATCCCCTAGACTAACAAAAGTTAAGGAAGTAGATAGTTATAATTCTATCCCAAAATTCCTTCTCCCTGAAGAAAACTGAGTGACTTCCATCCTTCACTTACTGCTTTCTCTCCTGTCAGGAAATAAAATATTCCTTGGAGAAGAGGGGGACGGAAGGAGAAAAGGTTGGATATGTCTATTATGTTTCCCTTGGAGTCACACAATAACATTCTCCCTTCTGTCCATCAACACCTGTAATTAAAATTAGATGTAACAATTAGGTTTTCTTTTATATAATCTTTTTTTTTATTTTTTAAAAACTTTTTTTGGAGGGGAGAAGGCAGAGCAACTGGGGTTAAGTGACTTGCCCAAGGTCACATGGCTAGTAAATGTTAAGTGTCTGAGGCCAGGTTTGAACTCAGGTCCTCCTGAATAGTCCTCTATTCACTGAGCCACCTAGCTGCCTCTCTTTTATATAATCTTGAAGTTTAAACACATCATGGAGGTGACAGATTTTATTTCTGTCATTAAAATAAGGCTAAAGGTATGTTTAACTGAATTTCACTTGTAATACTTTGTTCTCCTTGAGATCTGACTTTAGTCTTGTTTCTCCTTTTTACAAATGATGGCTGACATAACTAGACCTTTAAAATGTCTAGGACTACATTCTTAACAATAATTTGCATATTACTAATATCATGTATCTACACAAGCAACTTGGGTCCCTAATACAGGAATTAAATATGTTATTTTCACTTCCATTGCTGTGTTTCAAAATATTTACAAGCCAGTGCAGAAACACAGCTTTGTTAAGTAAATCGTAATAGGATTATAGAAACTCAGAGTTGGAAGAGATTTCAGAGGCCATCAAATCAATTGCACGCCCTCTACAACATACTTGAGCAGTGATCATCCACCTTTTGCTTAGAATCTTCCAGGGAGGGGGAAAACACCACCTCTAAGAGTTGCCCATTCCAGTTTTAGATAGCTTTAATTGTTACGAAATTTTTCTTACACAAAGCCTAAATTTACCTCTTTGTAGTTTCTGCCTATCGATCTTAGTTGTGTCCTTTGGATCCAAGCAAAACAAGACAACTTTCTTTCATGTGACACACCCTCAAATATCTGAAAACACTTATATTTGGGGCAGCTAGGTGGCGCAGTGAAAAGAGCGCTGGCCCTGAAGTCAGGAGGTCCTGAGTTCAAATTTGACTTCAGATACTTAACACTTACTAGCTGTGTGATCTTGGGCAAGTCTTAACTCCAATTGCCTTGTCTTCCCCCCTCCAAAAAGAAAAAAAAGAAAAAGAAAACACTTATGTTCTAAGTCTTCTCTTTCCCAGGTTTAACACTCCTAGATTTTTTAATAGATTCTCATATGCCGTGATCTTGAGCCCTAAAACTGTTTTGGTCATTTTCCTCTGGATGAGCTCCAGCTTAACAGATTTTCAAGAGATACTGTTACCCAAAATGAATCCAACAAACCAGGACAGAGTACAGTGAGGCTTATTGCTTCCATACCTCTGGATTTTATTAATTTCAATGCAGCCCAAGATTGCATTAAATTAAATTGCTTTAGATTTTGTGGCTGCTCTCCACCATTGACTCATTCAGCTTGCCATGAATATAAACCCACAGATTTTTTTTCAGCTAAGTTACTGTGTAACCATGCCCTTTCTGTGTTTTTATTTGTAAAGTTGAATTTTTGAATCCAAGTGTAAGACTTTAACTTTCTGCCTACTAAATTTCATCTTAAAAATTTGATCAAATGTTCTATTTTGTTGAGATGTTTTTGGATCTTTATTCTGTCATCCATTATGTTAGCTGTCTTTCCTAGCTTTGTGTCATCTGCAAACTTGATAAGCATGTTATCTTTTACTTTATTCAAATCATTGATAAAAGTATTAGACTTTATAGGACCAAGTTCAGACCTCTGGGATATTTCACTTAGGACCTTCTTCCAAGTAGGTAGCAAATGATCCAGTCATTTGCTGATGTCTTTCACCCATCTGTATTATCATCAACCCCACATCTGTCTTTTTCATAAGAAGAGTATGAAAGACTCTGTCAAATGTTCTGGTAAAATCTGTGTATTAAATATCTACAACAGACCTACCTATCTGGTAACTCCATTTTTAAAAAAATGGAAATGACATTTGGCAAGATCTATTTTTTTTTGAGGCAATCAGGGTTAAGTGGCTTGCCCAAGGTCACACAGCTAGTAAAGTGTCTGAGGCCAAATTTAGATTCAGAACCTCCTGATTTCAGGGCCACTGAAGAAGTTAAGTCCATTGCACCACCTCGCTGCCCCAGTCAGATCTATTTTTAATAAAGATGGGCTGACTCTTGGTGATCACTGCTGTCTTTTCTTTTTTCTTTTAAATTTCTTTTTATTTATCTCTTTCACTATTTCCCAATTACATATAAAAATTTTTTTAAACTATTTTTCAAAATGTTGAGTTCCAAATTTTCTCCTTCCCTCCCATCCCTTTTCCCTTCTTGAGAAAGCAAACAATTTGTTAATGATTTATACATGGAAATCATGCAAAACATTTCTATGTTATCCATGTTGCAAAAGAAAGCACAGTCAAAAAAAAAAGAAAGAAAAAGAAAGAAAGTTTTAAAAAATGTGCTTCAATCTACCCTTCAGAATTCACCAATTTTCTCTCTTGAGGTAGATAACCTTTTCATCATGTGTAATTTAGAATTATAGTAGATCACTGCATTGACCAGAGTAGCTAAATCTTTCACAGTTGATCACTGTTACAATATTGCTGTTACTGTATATAATGTTTTCCTGGTTCTGCTCACTTCACTTTGCATCAATTCATGTAAGTCTTTCCAGTTTTTTCTTAAATTATCATGATTTTTTTTAAAATTAAAAAAATTTTTAGACAAATACTAAAACTTAAATACATAATAAGAAAAGAAAAAGAAACATATTATAAACTTAAATATTAAGCATATATAAAATAAGAAAAGAAAAAAACATTTTCTGTATACAGCAGAACATAGGAGAGGATTCAGAATATATAGCAATAACTTTTCCATTTCAAGAAAGTCTATATGTTAAATGCTACAGGTTGTGTTGAATGTTGTCCATCTTTTCTTTGCTTCTTTGTAGGTTTTCTTTTGTTTTCTGCTACACACTTTTCACTTAGTTCTTTTTTCCCCTTCCTCCCCCTTCCTCCCCACCCCAAGGCTACAAATAAGCATGGATTTATATAGAGATATTGATATATACATAGATATATACACATACATACATATATACACATATACTTTTCCTAAGAAATTCTACTCCCGGTCTTTGTTTTTATATTTGGCCATATCTCTTTTTTTCTCTACTTTACTTATACCAGCTACCTTGCCCTCCTATTGCTTAACCTATCCCCCCTCCAAGGATCCCTTTCTTATCCTCCCATTCCCCTAAATATAAGCACCCTTTTATATACCCTTTTGACCTATTCCCTCACACTTCCCGTTAAAGATCCCTCCTTTATTCTCTCCCCCTCCCTATTTCCTTAGAGTTCAATTTCTTTCTAAATTTAGAAGATTTTTATACTCTTCTAGATGTATATATACATATTTTCCTCTTGAACCCATTCCTGATGAAAGTAGGTTTCCAGAACTAACAACCCTCCTCTCCCATCTAATTCTGCTGTAGTAGTTCTTCCTCTATCACCTCATTTGTATAAGATAATTACTCTTTTAGTTGTTCTGGAACAATTTTACTTTTTGAAGTTATATCATACTGAGGTCTACCCCAATGTTTCTTATGACCTACCCAATTGCTTATAACAATTTTAGACATGCATTTTACATTTTACATACATGAAAGGTAAACAGTCTGTCCTCATTGAGGCCCTTTTAATTGGTCATTGGTATGTACCTTATATTTCTCTTGGTTCTTGTATGTCAGATCTTCTATTCAGTTCAGGTTGTTTTGTTTTTTTTTTAACAAAGTCCTGAAAGTCTGACAATTCCTTAAATATTCTTTTTTTTTCCATTCAGAATTATGTTTAGCTTTGCTGGGTATGATATTTTCAGCCAGAACCCCAGGTTTTTTTTTTTAATCTTTGATACATAGTGTTCCAAGACCTGCAATCTTTTAGTGTAGCCACTGCTAGGTCTTGTATGATTCTAATTGTGGTACCACCATATGTAAATTGGTTTTTTTCTTGTTGTTCATAATGTTTTGTCCTTGAGCTGGGGCTTCAGAATTTGGCTATAATATTTCTGTGAGTTTTCCTTATAAGATCTCTTTCAAGTGGTGATGGGTATGTTTTTTTTCTTATTTCTACTTTCTCCTCTTGTTCTAATGCTTCAGGAAAATTTTCTTTAATTATTTCTTGTATTATTGTATAAAAATTCTTTTTTTAATCATAGATTTCAGATAGTCAGATTATTCTTATGCTTCCTCTTCTTGATCCGTCCTCCAGTTCAGTTGTTTTTCTTATGAGATGTTTCAGATCCTCTTCTATTTTTTCACTCTTTATATATATATGTTTTTTATTTCTCAATCTCTTATACCTTTGCCCAGTTCTGATTTTCAAGGAGCCATTTTTTTCTTTAAGATTCTGAATCTTTTCTAATTGGTTAACTTTCTTTTCATAATCTTGTTTTTCTGGATTGTTCTTTTGTTTTAGTTTTTAGTTTTTCCTCACTCTCATTTGATCTTTAAAGTCTTTCAAAAGTTCTTCTATGACTTCCTTTTGGGCAGGTGACCTTTTGATGTCACCCTTTGGGGTAGAAGAGGTTTCATTTGTTTCAGTATCTTCCTCTGAAGATGAACCCCAGTCTTCTTTATTCCCATAGTAACTCTCTATGATTAGATTCTTTCTCCTTTGCCTATGTATTTAAAAAATGTGTAGCAGCTTACTTTTTGTAATCACCTCTAGTTTTGGGGAATAGGGGATGATGCCTCTGGCCTCAGATCCTCCTTCAGTTCTCCCCTCTTATCTGGAACTGAAACTAAGACCTCCAGCTTCCTCCAAGTGCCCACAGCCAGTGGCATCCCAACTCCACTGCTTCTGCACTCACTGGGTGAGCGCTGGTTCCTTCTTGCCCCCACCTTGTCTCTGCAGCACAGCTGGGTCTGGTGTTATTTGTCAATAGAGGTTCCCTAGATCTTTCCAAGTTCAGACACTCAATAAAAGTTCCTATGGTTGGGACCAAGGCAACCTCCCAACTTAGCTAACTCTAGGGCTTGCCATGTTCTTTAAGCAGTCCCTATCCTGGAGGTGCCTACTCTTCACAGGGAGGAAACCTCTTCCAGGAATTTTTCTTCAGACCTTCTCTGATTGTTGCAGGAGGACCCCTGTTCTGCCCCTATTCTTATTTATTTTTATGCTCTTTGTTCACCTTGAGACACTATTTTTTCTCTTTTCTTAGGGAAAATCTTTTTTTTTTGAGGGGGAAAAGGCAAGGCAATTGGGGTTAAGTGACTTGCCCAAGGTCACACAGTTAGTGAGTATGTCATGTGTGTGAGGTTGGATTTGAATTCAGGTCCTCCTGACTCCAGGGTCTGTACTCTGTTCACTGCACTACCTAGCTGTCCCATATTAGGAAAAATCTTGAGAGCTTGGAATTTTCTGACCTACTCTACCATCTTTCCAGAATCCTCTCCCTGATTCTAATTTTAAAGGAATTATTTTTGTCAGTAAGTTCTTGTGCCTCTTTTTTCATTTGGCTAATTCAGTTTTTTAAAGAGTTATTTTCATCAGTGGATTTTTGTACCTTCTTTTCCATTTGACCAATTCAGTTTTTTAAAGTATTGCTTTCTTCAGCATTTTTTGTGCCTCTTTTATGAAAATACTAATTGTCTTTTCATATTTTTCTTCTCTTGATTTCATTTTTTTACCTATTTTTTCTCTACCACTCTTATTTTATTTTGGGAATCAGTTTTTAACTCTTCTAGGAATTCTGTCCAATTTACATTTTTCTTTGAGGCTTTGTAGTTGTTTTGACTTCATTCACTTCTGAGTTTGTGTCTTGATCTTCCCTGTAACCATAGTAGTTTTTTTGTGGTCAGGTTCTTTTTTTGTTGTTTGCTAATTTTTCCAGGCTATTTCTGGATTTGGAATTTTATGTTAAATTTGGGCCCTAACCTTGGAATGGGGAGTGCAAAGGGGCACTATCTAAACCTCCAGGCTTTTTCACACTGATGTTTTCAAGGTAGTTCTGAAAGTTTGGAAGTTTTCAGTGCTTTTGAGGTGGTGTGATGTGGGAAGAGATGTAGTTACTGCTCTCCTGGTCTGCTTTCTGGTCCTTACCCAGGAAGGGCTCTTGATTCCTTGGGATTGCAATCAATACTGCTCCTCAGGTATCTTGTCCCCCGGAGAATGGAAGTGATACTGTCCCTCATAGTCCCTGATCCATTGTGACTAAAAGTGAAACCTATCCTCAGGGCTTCCACTCCCTCTTGATTGAAAATGTTCCTCTTTGTCCTTGAACTATGATCCAGAATTGGGTAGGTGGCAATGGAATCGTCAAATAGTATCTGGTCTGGCATCTAGTGCTAGCACAGGGGTCCCCTGTAATCTTTTTCTGATCAGTTGCCAGGTCGCCTTACCATCTCTGACTTGAGAGCCTTTAAAGTTCCTACTAATTCTACTGCCACCACCTAGTCCCACTACTGATATTTCATCCATGTTGGCTCTGGGCCAGGCTCCATCCCTGTTTCACAGATCTCTCTGTTTCTGACCTTTTAAGTTGTCTTGGGCTGGAAAAACATCTCACCTGATCTTTTGCTGGCTTTGCTGCTCCAGAATTCAATTTGAGGCATTATTTTAAAGTTGTTTGAAGGGAAATGTAAGGAGAGCTCATCTGACTGCTTTCTCTATTCTGCCATCTTGGTGCTGTCCTCAGAAGTTGTTCACTGTTTCCTTTTAAAGAGGTTCATTAATCATCCTTTAAAAATACAGTCTATCTCTGAGATCATACTGAGATCCAGAGATATCCAGAGATCACATTGTTAGGTATATAACCAAAAGAGACAAAAGATAGGAAGTTCCAATAGACACCCAAATAAATGTACATTAAATATGAATGCTTTATTATAGACTCTCTTGGCTTCTCCTCCTCTCCAGACTCCCTTTTGCTCTGTAGAAACTTCCACCCCATGTTCCCTCACCTGATTGGTTGTTGCTTCTCTTGGACCACCATTTCAAGATAAACCCCAGCCATGCTTCACTTGTCCCCTCTGGCTTTTTTCACCAAGCCACCTGCCTTATCCTTTCCAGGAGACTTTTTTCTCTCCTCCACCCCCACTCCCAGCATTTCCCCCTACCCACCAAGTTCTGGTATGAATATATGAATCTATGAACCATAATGAAATAAACTCTACTTTGTTTCTGGTTGGAGTTAGTCGATCTATGCCTCTCCAGCTCCTTTTACCATCCTTGAAGCTATCAGAATCAACATGCTTTTCTCTGCTCATCAGTCCTTTTTTATGTTGTTTCTCACTTAGAATGTAAGTTTTTCAAGGATAGAGACTGTCTTTGCTTTTGTATTAGTATCCCCTGTGCTTAGCACATAGTAAGTGTTTAATGAATGCTTTTTCTTTCATTCATTTATATTGATGGTAGAACTTTTTGTAATAGCAAAGAAATAAAAACAAAGTAGATTCCCATCAACTGACAGATAACAACATATTGTGGTATTCAAAGATAATGGAATATAACTGCTGAAAGGAACAATGAAGACAAAGAGTATAGGGAGGTATGGGAAGACTTATATGAACTCATGAAAGGTAAAGAAGCAGGAACAGGAATATAATATTTGCAGAGAACAACAATAAAAACTAAACCCTGTGTAATTACAGTTATACAATTATAATAACCAATGCCATGTTGGAAAAGAGTAGAGAATGTACTTCTCTCCCTTCTTTGAAGATGTGGGGGTATATGGATGTGGAATATTTCATATGATGTTAAACTTGATCTTGTTGCTTATTTTGGACTGAATTTTTTTTCTATTTCTTTTTTTATTCTTTCATATAAGGGATGGCTCCCTGGGCTAGAGAGATGAGAAAGATACATTTGGAAACAAAGGTTATGTAAAAACAAAATGTATTTTAAAATCTTTTTTAGCAACAATATTCTTCTAGTCATGTTTCTTGGCTCTTAATTATAGGAAACTACAATCCTGTGTACGTTAAAAACATGTACATTAAAAGTCAGACTTTTTACACTGATGGTTGGATTGTTAATAGAGGAAAGTCTCCAGATCCCTATGGAGGACTGATAGGAGGACGTGGACAAAACTCACACTGAATGAGAAAATGTGGATGGGTTGTGAATTGCATCATTTGAGGGAATCACATCAGTGAAGTCTTGGGCATCATTGAAGTATTAAAATGTATTTCCAAAGGGCAGGCTAGGCAGGTAGGTAATGATGCTGTATTAATCTGTGTGAGTTGGAGCTTACCCCAGATCTATTATAGCCTCTAGAGCTCTATTTCTTGTGAATTAAATGAGGTGCATATTTTTTGCATTAAAAAATTTAAAGGATTAAGAATTAAGTTGAGCTCCCTGAATTATAGTTTGCATACTCCATACTTTTTTCTTTTTCAAAAATCAGAACATTTTTCCCTCTGCAGTCCTGTGGTTCCTCTAAACCAGCGGTTCTCAACCTGTGGGTCGCGACCCCTTTGGGGGTCAAACGACCTTTTCACAGGAATCACCTAAGACCATCAGAAAACACATATTTCAGATGGTCTTAGGAACCGAGACACTGCTCCTCTATCTGTCTCCAGGTGGGTCTGCCCACATGCAGATACATCCACATACAAATATTAAAGGGTCACAGCATTAGGAAGGTTGAGAACCACTGCTCTAAACTCTCTGTGATTTTTCAGAGATCACTGGCAGTGGCTCACTCAGCAAATGCATCTCTCAGTTTTTGAACTTATGACTTTAAAGGACTTTCAGTAATAGTTAATGCATAAGTGCCTGTCCATGAAGTAGTCTATCCAAGAAAATAGGGAATTGAAGCTGCTTTATATTCTTTAAGGTGTTTTTTTTTCCTTAAAAACATCTTTCTTCCAGAGTTTGAAAATGACCCATCAACCTTATGAATGAACATATTAATGATCAAGTTTAGTCCCACCTGACACTAGTTCTATAACTTTGGCACCTGATTGCGTTTGGGAGTGTGGAGATTTGTCATGTCAATTGTACAGCCTTGGGTAAATAATCATCAGTTCAATTCAATTACTGAAGATCAGATGCAACTTTTAGGTCAAAACTGCAGAATATAGCACTACTATCAAGATCTCATCTTTGATGCATCCTGTATACTTACAAGCAAGGATTGCACAGTATATGAGAAGACTGAGATGCTTTGAGATTCAGACCCCAGGGAGTCACTATCAGAGGGGAGGGAGTCAGAAAGTTAGCAATAGGAGATAATAAAAGGGAAAAGAATGAAATTACCAAATATCTCAGGAGAAAGAAAACTTAAAGTCCTTGGGCATAAGTCAATATATTGACAGAGAAAACAGCAAGAGCAGAAGGAAGTATAGCCTCCAAATCTAGTAAATGACTTCAGGTATCTGTGAATAAATATATGCAAAAGAAAGAAAATTATTCAATACTTGATGAGATAGAGGATCCTGTGCAATCTGAAGAGAGCATGAAATCTCAACATACTATTCTTGAATGGTTTACAAAAAAAGAATTGTGAGAGAAGATTATATGGTCTTCACAGCAGAAAAAAATGGTAGATTAGAAAAACTTGAATCTGTTACCAAAGAAACAAAAGCAAAGACAACTGACTGGGAAAGCAAATACAAAGAAGTAAGAAACAATCCAAAAGAAAAGAAACAAAAAGCAATAACATTAAAAGAAAGTTTACTCTCTAATCAAGGAAAAAATGTTAATCTTGAAGACAGGATGAGTAGAGACAACTTTGAGATTATAGATCTCCCAGAAGAATATAATAAATTTTAAAAAAGCTTGTATAGTCCATTTTAAGAAATAATACAAGAAAAATGCAAAGAATTTCTTAAGACAGAAAGCAAAGTAATAGTCAAAAGAGTAGTTAGATCACCTCAAGGGATATTAAAAACTAGAAGAGAATAGGCAAACTAGAAACAAAAAAATCAGAAATGATAAAACTAAAAGTTGATTATTTAAAAAGACAAATAAAGTTGAAAAAAAATTTTGGCTACTCTGATTAAAAAGAAGACAGCAGAAAATCAAATCAATAAAAGAGAAAATGAGCAAGGTGAAATCATTATAAAACCAGGAAAAATAAAAAGAACAATCAGAACTTGTCATGCACAGTTATATGTTAACAAAACTAAGAACACAAAAGAAATGGAGGAATGCCTTCAAAAATGTGGGGAAAAAATGTCAGAACACCAGATAAAGATCCTAAATAATTCATTCTTAGAAATGGAACTAGCATAAAGGAACTACCCAAGGGGGAAAAAAATCCTAGCCCTGCTGGATTTACAAGAGAAGTCTATCAAACTTTAAAAGAATAATTTCTCTCTTCTTTGTTTTTGTCTTTAAAAAAACACTATTAGTTCTATGGAATAGCTTTCTGGGAGGTAGAGGGAAACTGGGGGAAACTATGATAATGCAAAAAACAAAAGATAGCAATAAAAACTTTCTAAAATTTGAGTTGAATTCCTGTAATTTTGCCTGTTCATTTGCTCTTATACTCCCCTACACATTGCACTGTGAACTTCAGAAATGATAAGCTGGTTTGACAATTATACACAAGTACTGAATACAGAATAAAATTAGATAAAAAATTATTTCTTTCATGGCCCAGGTTAAGGTAGGTCATGAAAGCCTGAGATATGGCATGTTTGTAGGTGGAAGGAAAGGAATAAGTAGATAGAAAGATACTGAAGATTAGTAAGAATAGGGATGATAGAGGGGGCAATATATTGGAGAAGAGGAGATGAAATAGTATCACTTGTGCATGTAAAGGGGTTTGCCTTGGCAAGGGGAAAGTCTGCCTTATTATGTAAGACAGGAGTGAAGGAAGGGATAGTAGCAAAAGGCATCAGGATGATATGAGATGAGGAGGGGAGAAAAGTAAGCTCTTGGCAAATGGTTTCAATTTTTTTTTTCAGTGAAATATGAGGCCAAGTTCTTAGCTGACAGGGTAGGGGCAAAGAGAACCATGGAAATTTTGAGGAGGAATTAAAAGGTTTGGAAAATATACCAAGGTGAGTGGGGTAGTGAATCAATTAGTGAGTTGTAGCATTACCTAGAGGATCTAATTGAGATTATGAACATAACATTGTTGTGAACAGAGCTTTGTGATTTTTCTCCAGCTTGTTCAGCAGCATATGAGTCAGAGCAAAGACTTATAGATGAGGGGAATAATCCAAGACTGAGGCTTTGAAAGGCAAGACCAATGATAGGATAAGGGATGAAGGAACTGAAAAGAAAAGCACAATGAAGAGTCGAATTGGTTCATCAAGAAGTCAAGATAGGGAAGTTCACCTCTCTTGATGTCCCTCAATCATTCTTATCACTTTTTATTTGTTCTCTGTCATAAATGATTTGCTCATTAATTACTGCCACCTTTCACCCATCCTTGGACCTTTCAACCTCTTGCCCTTGGAACAGTGTTGGGAACTTCCACAAAAAGTACTAGGCAAATTACCATGATGGTAGGCTTAGGCAGTTTTGTGTCATCTCTGTTCCCATTCTGTCACTTCTTTTCCTTTCCCTATTTTGCCCCATAAAGAAATCAGGCAAATGCCTGATTATCCTTTGGGGATAGTCTAATCTTTTTTTTTTTAATTGATTTGTTTATTTACTTTTAGTTTACAAGATTCAGTTCCACAGGGCGGAGCCAAGATGGCGGCGTAGAAGCAGCAACATATCGCAGCTCTCACATAGCCACCCCAAAATACCCATAAAATAGGACTCTAAACCAATCCTAGAACTCCAAAACGCACACAAAGATACTTCCCACTAAAGTCAGCTCGGCTACGAGGAACCGTATCAGCACTGCGAACTGAAACCAGCCTGGCCTGAAGCCATGGCTGTGCTCCGGGGGCGGCTGGACGGGAATTGCTGAGAAGCTTCAGGTGAGCGGATTAGCGCCAGCTGTGAATGGGATT